>JAJJMC010004794.1:736652-782217 GCA_023531435.1 Papaver californicum | reverse complement strand
TTGAATTCAGCAACCAAAACCCTGAATTAGGGTTTATAAAATCGTTTCAGGTAAAATTATTTACAAGCTTCTTCACTAAGTTGTGATTCTCATTTTCTTTTCTTCTTAAATCTTCGCCACAAATTATTTTATGAAGTATATGAAGCTTGCTTAAGCGATTTTCTGAGTAGTAGATGTAAAATCAATTTCTACATTCCCGTATTTGTTGATTTTTCAGTATCGTTCCCCACTCCCCCCCCCCCCCCCCCCCCCACCACCACCCCACCCCCCCCGGTTTGTTAGCTTAATCGAAGAGATTTTTGAGGTTTTGAAGTATTTTGTAGCATATCAGTTGAGTTTCTTATGTTTAGGTAGTATTTGAATGAGTGCATTATTATGATTTCGCTGTGGATGGATTTTGATTCGGTTGATGGTTTTTTATCGGTTCGTATGGTATCTTGTTAAAATTACTTCTGCACTATGTTTGATGTTTTCTGTTGTGTTATTCTTAGTGGATTCTTTGATTTATACTTCGTTTTTTGCTGTACTAGTTTCTATTTATTGATTTGGTGAAATTTTGGCTTTTCATTTTGTTTGTGTTTGGAGATCCTTTCTCTGCTACCATCTGCACACGTTTTCTTCTTTGATTTTGCTTATAATTTACTTTTTTGTTGAGGATCCGTTTACTTTCATGCATATATTAAGTTTCATGGATGGTGATATCTATGCATTTGCTTGTTCTTCAGGTACTGGTGTGTATTTATGTGATTTAAGCTTTGATTATTTAGTTTCCTGTTGTTTATATGAGTTGTTCATGTATGTAGAAATATTAGTATTCTGATGACGTGGTGATGACTTAGTTGGTGCTTCATATGTGTGACTCATTGTTATAGGTTTGAGTCTCTAAAGATTTGTTGGGTTTTTTACACGTTTTCTTGATTTTTGTTATAATTTCTTAGATGCTGGTCTGTTATATGTTACTATCCCTGTCTGTACTCCTTTACTCCTAAAAAGCCTCTCTTATATGGTAGTATACTGTATATCTCGTCCTGCTATTCTTGTTGATTGATACAAATTACTTGAACTCTCGTTTTTTTTAAGTGTATACAATCTCTTGTGCATTCTGCAAAGTCCTTTGGCCTGGCATGGGTTTGTGTGCATCATTTTTAATTGGCTATGTCTAGAATACACCTTTTTGGAGAATGACTCGTTTAGAAATGAACTTAGTAATATTATGGCATTTGTGGATATTTGAGTATTTTTGCTTTGTTTAATAGCTCCATCTACATGTATGCTTGTTCCTTGATTTGTCTTGTCAATTGGTTTAAACAAGCATTTACTTTATTTCGTTTCAGGAAACCCATTCATTCAAGATATGGAAATGACCAGGGAAGATGAATACGAAGATTTGCCTCCTCCACCTCCAATTTTATCACCAAGTGTGAGCCCAGAGAAATTAGAGGCACCGGATGTGAAGCCAGAGAAACAATATCTCCCAAACCGTTTACCAATGTCCAGGCCTGGAGTCGGCAGAGATGGGAACCGTATCCCACTGCTTGCTAACCATTTCAGGGTGTCGGTTAATGTTCCAGATGCAACGTTCTATCAGTATACTGTATGTGCAAAATAAACCTGTCTTTAAGTTCATGGAAGTATATATGCAGGGGTGTTCAACTAATTAGTTAGAAATGGGCAGGTTTCTATTACCTCTGAAGATAAACGAGCAGTTGAAAGCAAGGGGATTGGGAGGAAGCTTATGGACAATCTGTGTCAAACTTACTGCTCAGAGCTAGGAAGGAAACATTTAGCTTATGATGGAGAGAAAAGCTTGTTTACAGTGGGTCCCCTTCCCCAGAACAAGTTTGAGTTCAAAGTTGTGTTAGAAGAATCGTCTGTAAAACGGTTTGTCTTTTACTCCCCTTTCATTTCCTTATATAACTCCTCACAGATTTTTATCCTCAGCATGACATATACTGTTTCAATGTGATTTGTGGGTTGTCTTAGCAACGGGAGTCCTGGCTCTGGAAGCCCCAGTGAAATTGAGCGTAAAAGATCTAAGCGTTCTGCTGCTTATCAAGCAGCGCAGACGTTTAAGGTAGAGATCAGCTTTGCTACAAAAATTCCTATGAGATCTATTGCATTAGCTCTTAAAGGAAGTGATGCAGAAGGTACTGGGGATGCACTGAGAGTGCTTGATATTATACTGAGGCAGCAAGCGGCTGAGAGGTGGGTCAATTTTTGATTGTCTGATAACTTGTTTATTGATATTTAGGCTGTATTGAGCTCTTATTTTCTCATTCTGTGGTTTTTGAGCATAGGGGTTGCCTTCTAGTTAGACAATCCTTTTTTCATGGTGATGTGAGGAACTTCGTCGATATTGGTGGGGGGGTTACTGGTGTTCGAGGGTTTCATTCGAGTTTCCGTACCACACAGAGTGGTTTGACCTTGAATATGGGTAATCTATTCTTTTCGTTACTATCCTTGTTTCTAGTTTTCACCCACAATTTATTGCTTTATCCAATTTTATTTCATTGCTTTCTACAGATGTGTCCACAACAATGACCTTGACTCCTGGTCCTGTGCTGCAATTTTTACTTACTAACCAAAACGCGAAGGATCCTCGCCAAATTGACTGGGGAAAGGTACTAGTGACCATTGAATTCTAGTCCTTAACCTTTTTTCTCATGATTTCTTCAGCTTGTGATGTTTACCATGCGGATTTTCAGGCCAAAAGAATGCTGAAGAACATGAAAATCAAGACAAAGCATAATAATATGGATTTCAAGATCATAGGATTAAGCGAAAAGCCTTGCAAAGATCTATAGTTCGTCATTTTGATCACTATGCCTTCTGTGCTTCGTTCTAGTTGATTAGATTCCTTCTTGATGGAGATTAAAACTTGTAATTGTTGTTCTATTGCAGCTTCCCCATGAAAGTGAGAAATGAAGATGGCGCGGATGAAGGACAAACGGTTGAGGTTACTGTTTTTGATTATTTTACAAAGCATCGTAAGTTGGAGCTTACTACTTCTGCATACATGCCCTGTGTGGACGTTGGCAGGCCAAAGAAACCCAATTACATTCCTCTAGAGGTTAGTATGAGACTTGTGCTATTTTGTCATGTGCAATGTTATCTCTCCTTTCTCTCTTATGCTTTTGCTTTTTTTTCATGCATTTCAGCTCTGTTCGCTTGTGCCACTGCAACGCTATACAAAGTCTTTATCTACTATGCAAAGATCTTCTTTAGTTGAAAAATCAAGGCAAAAGCCTTTAGAACGTATTAAGACTCTGACAGATGTAAGCGTCCTTTTGCTCGCTTCCGTTGGCATCATATCTTTTGAGTTGTTCATTTCTGTACCTTGTCTTTTCAGTCTATCAATAACAACCGTTATGATGCGGATCCATCGCTTTCTGCCTGTGGGGTGTCTATCGAGAAAGAGTTGATCTCTGTTGAAGGACGTGTTCTTGGAGCACCAGCGGTGAGCTTTATATTGAGTATATTTCAAATAAGGAGGTATGATGCAGTGGTTTTATTCAGGAAATTTTACCACTTAGTCCATTTCAATTGCAGTTGAAAGTTGGCAATAATGTTGATTGCTTCCCTAACAATGGACGGTGGAATTACAATAGGCAGGTAAATCATGAGGTTTTGTTTACCTTTTCAAACATGTCATGTTATGTGATTAAGAAAATTGATGTCAAAGTGGTTCCTTCTCTTCCAGACACTATATGAACCCGTTCAAATTCAAAGGTGGGCAATCGTTAACTTTTCTGCTCGTTGCAACACTAGCCAGCTTTCTAGGGAGCTTATCGATTGTGCAAGAAATAAGGGAATAGTGAGTTTTCTGACTTTGCTAACTGCATTTTCTTTCATACTGTGAGTCAGTGTGGTTTATGATGCGTTGTATTGATCCTGTTCCACTTTATGCAGAATATGGATCGTCCATACTCACTAATTGAGGAAGATAACCAATCAAGGAGATTACCTCCTATTGCCAGGGTTGAAATGATGTTTGAACAGATAAAACAGAAGCTACCTGGTCCTCCTGAATTTCTTTTGTGTGCCTTGGCAGAGCGGAAGAATTCTGATGTTTATGGTTTTGTCCCTAAAACATAATTTCAACATTAAGTTTCCATTTTTTAATCATCTTTAAAAATTTGAATATGTTTTATTTTCATAATGAAGGACCTTGGAAGAAGAAATGCCTTTCTGAAGCAGGTATTGTCACACAATGCATCTGCCCAACAAAGATAAATGATCAGTACCTTACTAATGTTCTTTTGAAAATCAATACGAAGGTAAACCTTGTACTCTGCTATTTGTTTACCTTTTTCCCTTCCTCACTTTTTATGGGCTTAATCTCTTAGTTGCATATCCATCTTGTTTTTCTATATTTATTAGCTTGGGGGTAAGAATTCTTTGCTAGCTGTTGAACAAGTACCTCGCATTCCCCTTATTAGTGAAACTCCAACTATGATATTGGGAATGGATGTTTCTCATGGGTCCCCAGGTCAATCAGATATCCCATCAATCGCTGCTGTGAGTTTTTTAGTTTTAGTTTTTTATCCCTTGATATTGAATTAGTGTTTCATGAACTTGGAAAGTTGTAGCCTAATTGACATTGCTGGTAATTATGCTGGAATTGTCAGGTTGTTGGTTCTAGATGTTGGCCCTTAATTTCAAGGTACAGGGCATCTGTACGTACCCAATCCCCAAAAGTGGAGATGATCGACTCCTTGTACAAAGTATTACCAAATGGGGAGGATGACGGAATTATGAGGTGGTAATTCCATTTTCAACAGTTTTACATATCATAACTTAGCACCCGAGTAGTGTATCAATGTTTATTTTCTTCATTGCTAATCTTCTTTGTTGTGGATTCTAGGGAGCTTTTGGTGGATTTCTACCAGACAAGTAATGGGAGAAAGCCAAGCCAGATTATCATTTTTAGGTATATTAACATTTCCTGGATCTCAATTATCACTGCGAGCAGTCTTCTTTCCCTTTAGTACAAAGAAACCAGGATATGTGTTTTAACAGATTATGGTTTTCTTTTATAGGGATGGAGTGAGTGAGTCTCAATTCAACCAAGTGTTGAACGTCGAGTTGGAGCAGATCATTAAGGTTCGTTTGGCTTGACTACTCCAATTTAGTTACAACAATACGACCTCTGGTCAATTGTTTAACATCTATGGCTCTTTTTGTTACTTATGGATTCAACATGTGTAAATGTATCTCCTTACAAGCATAATTCTAAACCTATAAAGTTCTTGTTTGCTTTAGGCAATAACTCACTTGGGGGAGACGAAGCTACCAAAGTTCACACTAATTGTCGCCCAAAAAAACCATCATACGAAATTATTCAAAGCTGGTGGCCGCCCTGAGAATGTTCCACCAGGTTTCACTTTGTTGTCCTTTAAATCTGTGCATCTTTACTCTCTGCTGCCTTGTTTTAGTTTCTTAAATTCCACGTTTACGAATTTTTGTATATGTATGTTTTCTACAGGAACGGTGGTGGATACAAAAGTCGTGCATCCTAGGAATTATGACTTTTACATGTGCGCCCATAATGGAGCTATTGTGAGTGATTTTCCTTTTGATACTGTTGACACATAGTTCTGTTTTTTTTTTCAAATTAATGGCTGACTTGTAAATGTTTACAATGTTCTTATGACTTTCTGTCTGTATATTTTTTTATTTTCTAAACTTGCTCTGTAATTTGATGTAATAAAGGGAACATCTCGCCCTGCACACTACTATGTCTTGCTCGATGAGATTGGTTTCTCACCTGACGATTTGCAGAAGCTCGTGCACTCCCTTTCATATGTGTAAGTATCCAACTCAGGCCTCAAACCCGCTTCTAAAAACTATTTTAATCTTATTTCTTAAAGCTGATAAATATATTCTAACTTCCTGCTTTGCTGCTGATACAGATACCAACGCAGTACAACAGCAGTCTCAATTGGTAATTTTATACCATTCTTTTCTAGAGCTATTAGATTATCTTTTCAGGCTATTAAATTGCAATTTTGACAACAAATGATAGTCCTCTTATCAAGACCCCCTTTTGTCTGTTATAATGTACCTATCTTTGTAAATTTGTATTTACTTTCAGTGCTGCTGTTCTACCAATGTTTTATCTCATTTTTGTTTTGTTCTTCTCTAGTTGCACCCATTTGCTATGCCCATCATGCTGCTTCACAGATGGGCCAGTTCATAAAGTTTGAAGATTTCTCTGACTCGTCATCTGGGATCAGTGGTAATTTGACTTCTGCATCGAGTATTCCTGTTCCAGAGCTTCCAAGGCTTCATCAGAATGTCCGAAGCTCAATGTTCTTCTGCTGAGGTTAGGGTACACACCATAGACCTACATTTACCTAGTTCATTTTTACAGTTTGAACTACTTCGCAAACTGAAAATTATCTGGGTATTGTTTGTAGGAGAGTCGTGGTTGATTTCTGTTTAATTTTCTTGGGTTAGAATGGTATATATCAAATACTGGGAGGTGTAAAGAAGGAAAAAAGGTTGACAGTTAGTTTACAGTCCATCCATTAGTTCAGTTCATACTGCGAAGAAATGGTTTCCCATTAGAGGCAGTAGGTCTCTATTTTTTGTTGACTCTTTTGAAACTCCTAAGTCATGTATTTGTGTTTGGGTTTTATTTACCTAAACTAAACATGTAACTTAGTGTTAATTTTGATCTCTCGACTTATTCTAAGTCTTCTTTTATTCTTGTGATCTTGTCTCCAAAAGAACATATCGAGAATTATGGATAGATTGCAACTTTTTACAAGCTGTAGGAAGTGGAAGATGGTCAATTCAACAGTATCATATGTTATGTGCTTTTTGATCCAAGTTTTTTATTGTTGACGTGTGATACTGCCTTAGTGGTAGAGGTAAGGGACATATCCTAAAACTAATTCCAAATAGGTTCTGACCAGAGAGTAATCTCTTCATATATTTTTTTCTGATGAAAAGTAATCTCTTCTTATTAATTCATGGTTATTAAAAACTTATTTCATTTCTTGCTTTGTTTTGCTTATGATTTCAGGTATTTTTTTTCTTGTAACTTGGTTGTTATATTTACAGAAGAGGATTTTAGAAAAGCTAATCTAGTTATTCTAGTTCAAGTTTTTATAAAAAGGTTTGGCAGTGTTTGAAGTTAGGAACTTGGAATTTTGCCGCTAATCAATTTTACTAGTGTTGATAAACATTAGGGTTATTTAGACTTTAGTAACTAATTTTATGACCAAAGTTGCATTTGGTATCCTGAAAGTTCAATATTAGAATTTGTTATCAGGAATATTGTTGACCGTCTTGACCGTTATCAAAATAATTTTAATTTTAATTAATTTATATTTAGTTAACGGTGTTAGTTAGTGATAGCACATGATTTGCACGTACAACTAAAAATCCATCTAAAACACATCTAATGTGTGAGAACTGATGGAATCCAACGGTTTGAAATATTTTTCTCTTAAGCATTTTCACAAATAAAAATAGTTCAATCTTCACAATCACAACAGCTGCAACATGCTTAACATCAAAAGAAAAAAATAATAAAAAGAAAACTAAAGCAAATCGAATTACACTCGACTATCATAGCATAAACATAGCAAAGGGATACAAAACTACAGAAAATTAAATAGGAAACACAAGAACTAAGGTAATTATTTCATCAATCACCTAAAACTCATGGTTGAGCTATCTGATCAAGTTCTCGTAAAGTTTGCTTGTGTATGGGGATATGATAAGAAAAAGAAGAAGAAGATTAGCAACAAAAGCAGCAGCAACGACAAATCACCAGTTTGCGCCGGACCATGGCCATCAAGTATTAGACAAGAAGGTGACCCATGGGATGATTAATTTCATATAACTGTTAAGCAATTAGTGATCGTTCATGGAGCTGGTATCGATTCTCAAAACCATGGCGGAAGTGGTGGTTTCAAAACTGACAAGGTCTTGTAAATTTGATTCAGTACCCATACTAAATTTCACTCAATCTATCGAGCTAATTATATCCATTTTTTCTTTGATTGATAAAACTCTATTTTCCAAGTGAATATTTGAAGTCAATCGGTGGTATTTTGTGATAAAGAAGAATGGTAAAGTTAGTAAATAAATAAAAATTTAAGTTTTAGTCGGTCATTTTCATATAATCAGTTTTAGTTTGTTCTAGATATTAAATTTTAGTATTAAATTTTTTATATAATCAGTTTTAGTTTGTTCTGGATATTAAATTTTAATATTAAATTTTTTAGATATCAAATATGACTTTGATCATAAAACTAGATATCAAAGTCTAAGAGCATCCACAATCACGCGATGATAACCATCGATTAAAGATCAAAAAATTTGATCTTTGATCCGTCTCAAAAACAACGGGGTATGATCAAGCGAGGGCAGGATATCGCTTGAACGTAAGCGAAGTATCAAGGTAACGCTTGAAAAGACGGACGAGAGACTAATAGTTCGCCTGGTACAAGCGAGATTCTGCTCTACCGTCTACAAAAAAAAAAATACAGGCGAAATCTCAACATTCCGCCCAGTAAGTAAGCGAGACATCAGTATTTCGCTGTTCGAAGCGAGGGACCAAGATGTCGTCTATGTATTGTGCGGAAAACGCGTGTGAAAATTGAGCCGGGCGAGATGCAGGGGTACCGCTGGGACAGAAGCGTGGGACCAAGATCTCGCCTGTGAGACGTGTGCATAACACGTGTGGTGAAATAGACGGGCGAGTTGTAGGAGTCTCGCTTGGTGTTAGGCGAGAGCCCAACCTCTCGCCCGTCTATTTCACCCGTAAAAACCCTACATTTTCTTCTTCTTCTTCTGTTGCCTACCTTGTCTCCTGTTGGCTACCTTGTTCTTCCTCTTCTTCTAGCCGCTCAACATCCAAGCCCCCATTTTGGCAACTTAAAATCATTCAACGAGAACCCAAGGTCCCGTTTCAAAATTTCGTACTTCGCTCATACATTTTCCAAGCGAAATCAAGGTATATCTTCTACAAAAAAAATTGAATCAAATTGTTTTAATTTGATATGAAATTTTGATTATTTTTTAGTTAGTTCGATTGTAGATGTTGTTTAATTAATCATGTAATTACCATATTATAAACCGATTATTGAATTGTGAATTTTGTGTTCTAAACTTATGAAATTGGGAATTTATTTAGGGTTTATGTGGATGTTATCAATTAGGTTTCAAAATTTGTTCCCTTTGTTAAATTGAACATACAATACGAAATTGTTGTAGTTTAATTTTAGTGGGTTTGTGTTTAATTTTTGATTGAATATAGTATGTTGTGTAGAAATCAAAGGAATTAATTTTGATTTAATTTTGAAAATAATGTGTATGGATATATTTGAAATTGTGTATTTTGTCATAGGGTTTATGATAAATATTATAAATTGGGTATATTCTTATTGATGATTATTTGTTGTTGCCTGTATATAATTTATTAATTGGTTGTTTAAATTTAATTATGTTGTGGTTAAATTGTCGATATGTATCGAATTGCTATTTTATGTAGATTCTGAAGATGAATTTCGATGATATGTATCGAATAGTTAGAGTGCCAGGACATCCACATGGGTTGAGTCAGCTCATCAGGATAGAACCTGAAGATGGTGGAGTAGTTGATCCAACAAGGGGGGTTGATTTGGGGGAAAGGGTAGTTCAACCATTAGTGGTTGACAATCGAATGTCAGCTATAAAGGATAGAACCGATTTGTTGGTTAGGAGACTGACTCGCTCGATTGAGTCTAGGGAGGTGATGAGCATAGAATAACAACAAAGAGTTCGAATAGTGCTACAAGAGATAACAACCCTTTGTTCTGGTGAAAATTAAGATCGCTAGAACAAACTGAATTTGCTAGTTATGGTGTTGAACTTTATGGTGTGTCTCTTTATCTTTCAAAGTGTTGAACTTTATGGTGTTGAACCTTTTTAGTTCTTTTAATTTATTTATGAATATTAACTTCTACGGATACCAAATGAAGTTCGCAAGTTATTTATCAATTCATCTCAATGCCTTGTCAAGTAAAATAAAATATCTCTGACAAATTGAGTAGAAAATCTTTGAATTATTAACTAGTCGTTGTATTGTCAATTCAGTGTATAGTCATTTCATCGCAATACGTTGTCAAGGGAAAGCAAAATATCTCTGACAAAGTTAAAATTCAATCTTTGAATTATTATGTAGTCAGTCTATTATCATTTCATCGCAATGCCTTGTCAAGGGAAAGCAAAATATCTTTAACAAAGTTAAATATTATTGGTTGAATGTAGTATGTCGTGTAGAAATTAAAGGATTTAATTTTGATTTAATTTAAAAACAAATGTGTATGGTAGTATTTTCAATTGGGTAATTTGAATGAGATTGATTATAATTGGTGAGATTGTTGTATTTTGATAATGATGTATGTATTTTTCGAATGTTTGATGTATAATTTTTGGTACAAATGTGTATGGAAATAGACAATTACATACAAGTTTAGTTGGTGTTAAATTAATTTTAATTGTTTATGCATTGTTGTGATTTACTGAATATATTGACAATGTTCTATTATTTGTTTGGGCAGATGTCTAGCAATGTTGTTTCGAGATGGGTTGGTAGAAAGAAGAAAAGCAAAAAAGCTAAAATCGCAGAGGATTCTGAATCTGAATCCATGGTCCCCGAGTCGGTAGATGCTCTGGGGTTGGAACACTATAACGTTGTCGAAGATACGGAGGAACACGTTTCGACAAATATTACATATTCCTCCGACGCCAACTTCAGGTTTGACCATCGTGGCTCTATCAAATCAGTTATACAGATGTACAAGAAAATCACTAAGGAGTGTAATAGGGTCCAACATATAATAGAAAGGGGAGGTTGGGGCAGATTACTATCCCTACCTTTAGTAGATTCATACCACGCTCTTATTGATTATATTGTCGAGCGGTTTTGGGATACTACAAACACATTTCACTTTTGTTTTGGAGAGCTTGGGTTCACTCCCTTCGATTGGGTTATGTTGACCGGGCTTAGTATCGGTGTCGGGAGATCTGTTCCTTATGAGCCAGCTAAGTACAAATTTGAGTATGTTCGTGACAATATCTTTCCTGAACTGAAAGATAATGCGGTATGCAAAAGAGAAGGTGTTCCCCAACAGTGGGTTTCGGATGCCATCACTCTTAAGTTTTTGACCACCTATTTTGATAAAGATACATTGCACGCGGCGAACGATGATAGTGTTCTTGCTGATAGAGTAGCGAGGGCGTTCTATATGTATGTTCTGGGGAATTTCTTTTTCCCAAATGCAAAAACCTACATTGTTGCAGGATGGTTGGCTGCCTTTGATAATCTAAATGAAGTTGATCAGTACGACTGGGGTGGTCCTGCATTATCAAAATTGTATTCGGGTCTTGCCACGGCTTCTAGGAGACAAAAATCAGTATCCGGGCCGTTCCAAATTTTGGAGGTAATTTATTTAACGTTATTCAAAATTCATTTTCTTAAAATTTAATTGTTATGTTGTTAAATCATTTTGAAAAAAAATTTGTTGTAGTTTTGGGGATACGAATATCTGGGGATATGTCGTCCAAATATCCCTTCGGCTGAAAGTGAACATGAATGGCCTAGATGTCGTAGGTGGGTTGCCTCCCGGAAGAAGGGTGTTGACATAGTGAAGACAAGGACTAAACTGAACCAGTTATCCGTAGACGCCGTGACGTGGCAACAATGGCTTACTGCAGTTAACTACATACCAGAAGATATTGGCCGCAAAGCAATAGAACTTTCTGGAAAAAGAATAACGTTCACCTGGCTGGGCACTGTATGTTTCTCGGACCTTTTCTCATACTCCTTTTTTTTCCAACTCGTACTGTTGTGAATGGGTAGGTATTTATTTTTTATCATTTTCTTGGATAAAGCACAATATGTATGTCGGAGATCGCTGTTGGAGGCAGAACAACCCAACTTGGGGTATTCCTGCAAACCCCCCTGCTTGCATCTCCAACTTTGTCGACGACGAGATTGAGGACATGACAGCAATTTCTCACGTCAATGCTAGTGAATACGTACGTGTCATGGAGTACGATGTTTATTATGAATATTGGAGACATGTTACCAACCTCTACAAATATGTCGCGCAAGTTGATTGGGAGGTTGAAACGTATGGCTATGCAGGTGACCGTATGAAACACAACATCCCACGGCCTCGTGATCATGTGCCCATTCCTCCCCCCCAACAACTACCATATGTAAGTTTTTAACAAAGTTTTGAAAAATTGAATACAGATTACACATTTATGCTTCTGTGGTTATTCTAAATTATTTTCATCCCAGGTGGCGGCTTATGATTTGGTGCAAGAGTTGCGTGATTTTACATTAGCTGAAACCAAGGATCGGATGGACTACTTGATTCGCAAAGAAGTTGAGTTCAACAATTTTCGGAGTCAGACAGCCGCTCAAATGAGCCTCCTACAAGATCAAAATACGTTGTTGACCAGACAGCTTACCCAATTTCGTGCAGAACAACCTCTTGGATTTGCCTCATATGCTATGACCACACCTCCGGGATCTTCATCAACAGTTCGACCAATGCAGAACGTCAGACCATCTTTCCCGCCATTTATTCCACCCAGATCAAACTCCGGTTAAACAAAAAATTAAAATTTCGCATGACGGTTAAAAGAACGTGTTCGGTTATTTTTATTGTTGATTTACGGTTATATGAAATGTTATTTTTTAGTACGCCGTTTATGTAGTATGATAATTTGACAGCTCATTACGAAATTTAAATGGCTGTTTTTTTACCGTTATGTTACCCTTATGTTACCGTATGTTACCGTTTTATTACCGTTTTTTTATCCTTGCATAACGGCTATTTTTTTTTGGTTTATTCTACTATAAATAACATTCAATATCTACACAACTCATTTTATTATTCCCACATTTTATTTTTCAATGTCTGGTTATGAAAATTTTACCCTTAATGCAACCAATTTTACTTTAGATGAAGATTTATCCATATGTCGAAACATAGTATTACATTATCCAGCAAGGGGTCAGGAACGTGATATCAATGGTTGTATGACCATGGAATGGTTGGAACACACACATGCTAACTTTTGCGATGAAACCGGTAATCCCAACAACCGGAACAGAGCATGCCTTTTTTGTCGATATGTGCAAATTACTAAGGAAGTATTAGAATTTTCTTCTTTAACTGCTCGGGTCAATGAATTTCGTCTTAGGAATGAAACTGTTGATGAAGTTGTTGCTCGATCACTACAGGAATGGACAATATGGAAACGAAGTGATTTCCGGTACAAACCTCATTTTGAGATATTAAGGGTAATGGATGAATTCAACCCTTTTGTGTTGATCTTTCTACCTAGTAGGGCAGAACTTCGTCAACGTCGTCCGACAAGCCAATCCTTTCGGTTTCACTAATAGGTTTATTTCTTACTTTATTTATCTGTATCGGGAGTTTATTTTTCTTTCCCTTTCATGTATTTTTTTTTTTGATTTAATAAAAGTATTGTAGTACCTTAAGTTATTGTTCATTTAACGACGATTCAGGGGATATTATGAGGTCATTAGCATTAAAAAAATTGAAACTCTAAAAATAAAGAACCGTTGAACTATAACTTCAATTGATAATTTTAGGAGTTAATTGCGATTACATTTTGGATTTCATAAACTCATAGCTTGCTACAAATATGAATTCTTCCCCCGTTTCCTGAAAGTAGTGCATTTTAGCAATTTCCTCCTACACAAGGGAAGAAACAGTTAAATAATTTGTTATTTGTAATTGTTGTTAATGATAGAGGAGACAACTTTTGTAATGGTATGCATACTTACAAATTGTTGGATCGATAATCCTAAATGGGTGTCGTTAAAGATCCGTTGTTGTATAGATACATAATCAGCTATTCCCTTTCGAATAACTTGGTATCTATCATAAATCTGTACAATAGATCTTTGGGTTGAATTTCCATATTCCTCACCAAAATGTCTGTGGATCCTCCCCCATACAGTTTCTGGATCAACAATTCCGACTATAACATCTTCACGTAAGGTTTCATAATACCAGGATTTTGTTATAGCCAAGTCTTCGTCTGAATGAAATGTTGACATGGGTGTACGTAAGTTATGAAGTAAACAAAGAAGGTATTGGGATTAAATACAGAACAATAATATTTTTAATAACATTGCCTTGTCAAGTTATATAAAATATCTCTGACAAATCTGAAAAATAATCCTTTAATTGAAATGTGGTCGGTGTATTGTCAATTCATGTCATTGGCTTGTCAAGTTATATAAAATATCTCTGACAAATCTGAAAAATAATCCTTTAATTGAAATGTGGTCGGTTTATTGTCAATTCATGTCATTGCCTTGTCAAGTTACATAAAATATCTCTGACAATAATATTTCTGAAAATAAATCTTTGCATTGAAATGTGGTCGGTGTATTGTCAATTCATGTCATTGCCTTGTCAAGATACAAAAAATATCTAACATAAATAATATTTGTGTTCAAAATTCTCCTTTTTTTATTATAAATAACCACACTTGCTTCTCCATCAATACAAACTTTTATCATCATCTCTTGCTCCTTAAAAATTCCAGCACATAACAAAATGGCAAACTATGTAAATCATATAGACAAGTATGATTCCTCTTCTAGTTTTCCTCACTATGTTTCTTATACTTCTTCTTCTTCTGGTTCATTAAACGATGATGATAACACAAGTTACTACTCATCCGATGAAAGTTCACTTGAAGCGAACAGTAATAACCTAGCAGTTACTGCTGGTTTAATGTTGTCAACTATGAACCCTCAACATACACGTATAAAAATACCAAGACAACGTGATGTAGGTGCTAAAGGTCTATGGAGAGACTATTTCTGCAGCAACCCAACATTTCCGCCCAATTTATTCCGAAGAAGATTCAGAATGCGTCGACAATTATTCAACCGTATTTTGGGTGATGTTGTGGCGGAAAATAGTTATTTTGTGCAAAAAAGAGATGCTTGTGGTGTTCTAGGATTAACCCCGCACCAAAAAATTACTGCAGCTATTCGTATGTTAGCTTACGGATGTGCGGCCGATGCAATCGATGAGTATTTACGTATTGGGGAAACTACGGTTTTGGAAGCAACTCGTAGATTTTGCAGGGTGATAGTCCAATTGTACGAGGAAGAATATTTGCGGACACCAACTCAGCGTGATGTTGAACTCCTTCTTGATGAAAACAAAAAAAGGGGATTTCCAGGGATGCTTGGTAGTGTTGATTGCATGCATTGGAAATGGGACAAATGCCCTTCGGCGGAATCCGGTGCTTATACCGCCTACAAGGGTAGCGAAAGTATTATCCTTGAGGCAGTTGTGTCGTATGATCTTTGGTTTTGGCACGCATTTTTTGGTATGCCGGGTTCAAACAATGATATCAATGTGATGAACCGTTCATATATCTTCAAAAAGCTTATCAACGGTAAAGCACCGGCAGTAAACTTTTCAGTCAATGGAAATCAATACAATATGGGGTATTATCTTGGGGATGGAATATACCCAGACACAACAACTATTGTAACTACCATTAAACATCCAGACTCCCAAAAGAAACAGAAATTTTCGGCGATGCAGGAAGGTTGTCGAAAAGATGTAGAACGGGGGTTCGGGGTACTACAAAATCAATTTGCAATCATCAAACAACCCGCACAAATGTGGAATCCGGACGTGTTAGCGTATATAATGAAAACTGTCATTATTCTACATAATATGATAGTGGAAGATGAACGTATTCCCGGTGATTGGCCGCATGACTATGAGCAACGCAGCCACGGTGCTCCAGTTGTTATTTCAAGGGACAACACTGCTCAACTTTCTAGAATGGTGAAGGACCAACGCAGACGTGCAGTATTCGATAAACAAACTGGGGTTCGTTTGAGAAATGACCTGATCGAACATATATGGTCATCTGTTGGGGAAGAGTGAACTTTTATATGAGCTTTGGGGGTAAATGTGTTGTTAGTGGACCCGTGGTTAAAGCGAGAGTTATCTTATCTTTACTTATTAGTCGCGTTATATTTTAATTGTTCTTCGAGTCCAGCTAGTATTAGAAGTAATTTTAAAAAATAATTCTAAATTAAATTTTTATTTTAAATTAAGAGTCGTTAAAAACATAAAAATCTATTGGTTAAAAAATATACTGAAAATTCTAAATAAATTGATCAAAATTAAAACTCAATATGACAATGGTAAATAATAATCCGGACGTTATGATTGGTTTAATCTTTTCCTCAAAATTTCTCCCTTCCTCAGTTCGATGTACTGTCTTGATACATCACCCATTTGGGAGATATCCATCGTCATTATACGGAATTCCTCTTCTGCTTCTTGCCTAGCTTGTATTGCCGTAAACTTTGCATTTGAATCAGCTAATTTAGCTTCAAACTTTGCTTTATCATTAGCTAATTTTGCTGCAAACTCAGCTTCTCTTTGTGAAATCTTCATATCTCTTTGTTCGGTACATTTGGCGTTGAAGCTTTGTTGCTCTCTATAAATATTTTACATCATTTGCTGTTGTTCAACAAATTTTGCTTTCCCTTTTGTCTTCTTTCGTTTCGCCTCTTTTTTCCCCATTGGACGGATTAATGTGTTGGGGATATCTCCAAGGTCTTCATAGACGCTGGGACCATCAAGGCTTAAGTCTGGTGTGTCCTATACGTCCTGAGATTCGTTGTCGTAATCAGACTCTCCTTGTGATGAATCTAAAACAGATGTCGACCTTTTGGAATATTTAATATTATCTAACATAACTGTTTAAAACTTCGACGAGTTGCTTCCTTGAAAAGCCTACGTACTTCTGCAAACTGGTGTTTCAATTCAATGTTGTTAAAGGATATACAATCAAATAGATTCATGTAATAAGCATAAATACACGAGTTGTTACCTTATTTTCGGGGCCCCATCCAGTATGATGTTCCCTTTCAACTTCAGCCTCCTTTGCAGACATAAGCGCCACATCCTTACTTATAGTTTGAAATCGTTTCTGAAGGGAGGTCCAACTACGTTCTGGCATAGAAGGTATAACTTCTTTCATCCGACATAGTATACGTGACCATAATTTTTCTTCACATTTATCAATACCAATGCTACAATCTTGAGAAATAGACAAATGAATCGTACACATGGTAACATCTTCAAAAGACGAAAAATTTGGACCTCGGGGTTTTGATGGCGCCATTTTACTAATCGAATTCAAAACTTATGAAATAAGAACCAACTTTAGAATTTTCAACTCTACACAATGTATGAGTTTAGTAAAATGCCATTGGTTTAGTATCCCATATATATAGGGTAAATATATAGCCGTTAAACTGCCAACGGTAACATATCAACGGAAACAAACGGTCACAAATTAACGGTCACACATGAGCGAGGCCTTGGGATCTCGCCCAACTCCAAGCGGACCCTTGGGGTCTCGCCCAACTCCAAGCGGAGCCTTGGGGCCTCGCCCACCACCAAGCGGACCCTTGGGGTCTCGCCCAACTCCAAGCGGAGCCTTGGGGCCTCGCCCAACTCCAAGCGGACCCTTGGAGCCTCGCCCAGGTCTAAGCGGTTCCTTGTAGTGCCGCCCAACTTCAAGCGACTCGGTAGCATCTCGCCCGTGTTTGGAAATTTTAGGCGAAATCTCTGCTATTCGCTTATGAGTAGGCGAGCTTCTGGTTACTCGTCTGGTGGAGCGAAAGTTTAGCGTAACGCTTGAGCTGGCGAAATGTCAACCCCTCGCCCGTGTTTTTAAGCGAGATGCTGGTCCGTCGTCTGTTCACAAGCGAGGGAATAGAGTTTCGCTCGACTATAATTTTTGATCGTCGATCAGCGACTTCTTTTAATCCTGAACAGTGATTTTCAACGATTATAAACTAAATTTAATCGCACCGCTGTGGTTGAATTTCACCGATCATCGATCAAATTTAATCTTTGATCGACGTTTTGATCGATGATTGTGGATGCTCTAAATAATCCTAAACATTACTTCAATTCGGTTGCGTAGTTTTAAGTGACCATTTTTGTATTTTTTCTTAGAAAAAGATTTTACTGTTCATTCTTTCATAGATTCTTAGTCTTCATGTTTCAAGAATCAGCCATTTCAGAAGCAACGTGTTCTCATTTTCTCATATAGGTACTAGTACTGCTGTAGTGTGTAATAAATAGCAGCAGTACCAACCAACTAACGTCTCAACTTTCATCAGTCAAAAGACTCAAAACCCTCTTCTGACAGAGTGACTGACTATAAACCTCTTGAAAAAATTTACTTTGTTTTTTAGTTTTTTGAGGAAATCACTTTTCATACAAAGCATAGGTCAAAACACAGGTGAGGTAATGCAAGTTTGCAACAAAGTCATGGTTTTCTATTCCTGCCTGCGTTCATAGCCATGAAGAAAACATACTCTTTTATTTATTGATTTTTTCGTTATCAACAAACAATACTTGAAAGGAAAATATTCTCATGATTGTCATCATGCTTAAATAAGCAATTACATCTGTAATCAAAATGTAACCGATCTCTTTTGGATCTTTTAAACATGTAGGTTCTGATTTTGGTCATCGACCAATCTTCTAAAGACACATAAGAATATTAGACACAGATTTTGTGTTTTCTCTTAGCTTAAACCATGTGAGACGTAAATAAAAAAGAATCCGACGCGAACAGCCAACGTCAACGCAGAATAAAGGTGTAAGGTGGTCAAGAGAATTCACAGGCCCCCACTTCTTCCTGAGTGGCATTCAGCTAGTAAATCGGTGAGAGATCTCATGTAAGAGATTAGTGGGCCCCACTTTCTTCACGTAGAAAAGAATCCGAAAGAAAGAAACCGTACACACGCAAAATCGTTCTTCCTTCTCGTGCTCATAGTGATTTTGTGAGTGCACTATGGGGCCTACCAACACTCTATCTAAGAATTCTCCTTACGTAGCTTGACAGCTAGTCTACGCCTAGGACTGTATAGGAGTTGTGCTATTAAACCTAAATACCCAGCTCCAATTTCTCTGACGTTATAAGTACGCACCACGCAAATATTATTCCCATTTTGAGTACTTACCTTTTTCATGATTCAGTGAGGTTATTTCAACACTTTAATTCATTTATTCCAGTGATATTACTTTTCATGTAAAGATTCATTTAATTTCTACAACCCACTAATTAATACAGTAGTAGGCATTACCGTCTAATTTAATTTAGAAAAACCTACTGCACTTCCTAACTTATGATCGTATAGACGGTCTAGTTTAATAAATTCTTTAAATTTCCAGGATCATACATTCGTCTAATTAAACTAGTAGGCATTACTCGATGATTGCCCATGTTTTTCATCCTTTCTGAATTTTAGTGTGCTGACTTTTTGATCTTATGACAGACAAACAAAACTGGAGAAGGTAGAATATCCGTGAGTGTTAGCATGGTCAACAGTTTGTCCAATCAACAAGACAAATTTGGACGATTCAATAACAAGATTTACCATTATAAACTTATTTTACAATCTGGTTGCCTATAATTTATATGGATAAATTAGAATTTCAGACTGGGTGCGTCAATGGAATATGAACACGGAATCACTCTGTCAACTCATGCATGCATCTAGACGTAATACATACGAATGTTCCGAGCTGCTAGCATCACTAAATCAAAACTCAAAAAAACAAAAAATATCTAACGGCGCTTAACCGCTTACGCTAACCCATGCGGTTTCGCGCGCATACGGAAACTTTTTTCCATTAATTAATTAATATAATTAGTTAAAAAGGTTATTTATAAAGTAATTCATAATTTTGACTGAAAATGAAGAAATGTACGAAGTTAGAAAATAGATGAGAGAGAAAAAGAAGAAGAAGACCATTTCATACTTTTCTCATTTTTTCCCCCTTTTTCTTTTTCTCACTCTTAAAATTTATTTTGAGGAAGAAAAACAAAAAGGATCCCCGATTTTCTCCTAAAATTAAAAAAAAAAGTAAAATAATAATAATAATTTAGTTAGAGAGAAAAACACGAATCGATCGTTTTCGTTTTTTCTTTAATTTTCTGGTTTGTAAGTTCCATAAAATTTCTGCAACGTTTACTCATATATGCTTTTCTTTTCTTCTGCTATTTTACTTGAATTGGTGAAGGATCAGGAAATTTCACGCTAGAATTTGTTTACCCTTTTAAGGATAATCGAATTATTTTACCCATTTATATAAAAAGAAATTTTGTAAGTTATAATTGTAGTTTAAGTTATAGTGGTAGAAGTAGAACAAGTTTTGGTTGGTGTTTGGAGAAAGTAAGTATTTGTTATAGAATTGAAAGATAATTCTACTTCTTTGGCTCCTCCTTTAAGATTATTATCGATGCCGGATAATAATTGGCAGGTTCAGAATGGTGTATCATCTACTTCTATTGCCACCTCTGATAATTTAGAAGGTAATTTCCTAATCCCCCTTCTTCTTCTTTTTTCTGCTCTGATTTCTTATGAATTTTCATTTTTAATAAAAGATCCGATCTTTACAGAATTACGTGTATATTGCTGAATTTTCTTAGTTGGGGTTCATCTTTTGGTTCGGTATCTACAAAAATGCCATTTTTTTCTTTACTTGCTTTGGGTGTTTCGGCAATGTATGTTTATGGAATTATGGCTGAAGGATCGGTGGATGTGATATTTACTATCTTTACCCACAGAATTGCACCAAATTGTTGACTTATGTATTTATTTTGGTGATTTTAGGATGTGATGTTTCCGATTTTCGTCTTTGTTTTTTTGTTAAATTAGGCAGAATTGCGTTCATACATTAAGAAAATGTGGTCACAGATACAATTTCTGTTGCTGCGGATGATTAAAGCTGTTTCTAACATGATGATTCTCTTAAATTTGTCCTTCTGCAGAAGCGATGTGGCAATTGAAAATTCAGGCTCAGGAAGGCCAAGACGGAATAGCTTCTAATCCAGCTTCATATCCTGACCGTCCTGGTGAACCTGACTGTATCTATTATTTAAGGACCGGGTTGTGTGGTTATGGCACTAATTGTCGATTTAACCATCCCGTCTATTCAGGGCAGGTACAAAAATATGTTTTTATTGTAAGAACCAGTTTTTGTTTAAGTTGATTGTTAGTTTAGATAAGTTGAAAACTTTTAGTTATAAATGCCCTTAGTCAATGTTCATCTATACATTCTTGAAGTCAGGTATTAATGTTATGATCCAGTTACGCTTTTAGTTCTCTCATGTTTTTTCAATGTTTGTTATTTGAATCGAGTATTTAAGATGTTTTTGGTTCTTTGTATACAGGCTGCTCAACACAGGGGTGAACTTCCTGAAAGAGCTGGACAACCAGACTGCCAGGTATGTTATTTTAGTAACCGCCAAGTTCTTTAATTACCTGGAGTTGGTCTCCTCATACACTTTTAGTGTTAAGTATTACGGACACGATGATGTTTACCGTCACAAAGCATAAAATTCTTGTTTTTTCTTTTGATACTTTACAGTATTTTATGAAGACGGGTACTTGCAAATTTGGTGCGACTTGTAAATATAATCACCCACGAGATAGACATGATGCAGGACAGATTCCACTAAACATTTTGGGTCTACCCATACGTCAGGTGCCTAATTCCGTGTCAATTGTCTCTGTTGATCTGTGTCGTTGGATCTATATTTGCTTCTAATGATTCACTTTCGTTATTGGTTTAGTATGTTGTGTGATGAAAAGTGTTAACAAGGTCATAGACTACTTTACATTTGTTTGCGCTAACAGGAAGAGAAGCCTTGTCCATATTATATGCGAACTGGTAACTGTAAGTTCGGAATTGCCTGCAAGTTTAATCATCCCCAGCCTGCTGCTGCGCTTGGAGCTGTATTACCTGTTACTGGACCCACTGCTTATGGGTCCCCGGGTTCATCTGTAACACCTCCGTCAGGTCTTCCATACGCAGGTGGTCTTCCTACATGGTCTTTGCCTAGAGGACCATCTATATCTGGCCAATCCATGCAAGGAGGACCTCAGGCATACATGCCTGTAGTTCTTTCGTCTTCACAAGGCCTGTTGCCTGCACAGCCAGGATGGAGTACTTATATGGTAGGTTGCGAATCTCTCAACTCTGCATGCATATTATTATCAGGTTGGTATCCTTTTTTGGTTGAATCTCCTTTCTCTCGTGAATGACTATCCTCATACATGCTCCAGCACCATTGTCTGGTGAACAGTTTGCTATATGAGGGGTTATCGTCGTCACCTTGAAGTTCAATTGTTTGTTCATATACAATGTTAGAGCCACTAGAGTTTCTTCATAGTTTTGGCATTCCTCCTCTGGCCTTAAGTTCTTTGTCATTTAGTCTATGCAAATGGAACACTGGATTACATACCTTGTATATCTTACGTGAATACCTCTGGAACGCATATTTGGATATGGTTTTGTTTTATTTTTTAATAATATGACCCCATAGTTTTCATTCTTTGCTCTTAGAGTTAACATGTTAGTAACCCTTCGAAAGTGTAAATTGAAATTAGCTTCTAAAAGTGAATTAATTAGATCCTTTTGCTTTATTTAGTCTATGTGCTTCCGATGTCTATGTCTATGTATTGCATATTTTTATTGTTCAACCTCTCAGTTTCTTGGCTAAGTTTTTGTTGTTCTTTCATATTCCTTGGCTAACCAAGATATACTTGTTGATTATTTTTGCCTTCTTACATTGGTTTCGTAGAATTCAGGATTTATCGTGTTAGGTAAATTGAAACATTGATCAGGAAGATCAACCTCTCACCTCAAGCAGTTGCTGGCTAGAACCCTCTCATCTTATCTCCCACTTGGCACTTCAGAAATACTTTTCTATTCCTCTTTAAACCAAAATGTCATTGCTAAGTTCTTTATGAATTATTTAAAAAGTATACGACAGCTAGATTGCATCAACTGATTTCGTCTGACACTTAATTCCAGGATTTTGTAAAGAGTAGATGTTATAGTTAAATTAAGCTTGTTGTAAAGACCTGTCACCCATAACATGGAGCGCTCAACCATTTCTATTGGATTAGTATACTGTTGGCAGATCTCTAGATTGCTTGTAGCCATTTGCACAGTTCCTACTGTATTTTTATTTTGCTACTTTATTTACTAATCAGGGAACTATGACCCCTGTATCATCTACAAACGTTCTTGGATCCCACCTTGTCTACACTTCAAGGCAAGGTGAGTCAGGTTCAAATGGGCAGGTACACTCGTCATCTTTCATGCTATACCCTGAGAGACCTGAACAGCCAGAATGTCAGTATTACATGAAGACTGGAAGATGCAAATTTGGAACCTCTTGCAAGTACCACCACCCAAGAGATAAGATTGCTCCATTGGCTACAAATTCTATGAGCCCATATGGATTACCTTTGAGACCTGTGAGTGCATGTCCTTCCAATTACATATATCTTAGCTTAACTTCGCTTCGATATCTGATTTTTTTTTTGTATTAATTTCTTAATTATGTTCTGTAAATCCTTTATTTTTGTATCCAGGGCCAAGCGGTTTGCACATACTACAGTCTTTATGGAATCTGCAAGTATGGTGCAGCTTGCAAATTCGATCATCCCATGGCAGGATTCTATAACTGTGGCGTGAGCATGCCATCTCTATCTAGACCAGACTCATCTATCGTTCCTTACCAAAGAAACTCGCTACCATCCCAGTCACCAGAAACTGCTCCATCCAAATCTTCCAGGTTACCAGACCAGATGAAAACCGAAGAAACTAATGTCCAAAATATAAAACCTCCAGAAGATCCTAAACAAGATTCTCTCTCTTCTACAAATCCTAAATCATCTTCACTGGAACCTCTAAATGATCTATCTGATTAACTTATACCTTGCCCATTTTGACATTTTCTTCTACTTCTTCTCCCTACTTTTTCTTGTGTTCAGTTCCTTGAGAGGAAAATTTTCTCAGTCTTATGCTTTGCATCCCTGATATCACCTGCGACTAAGCGAATTGGGTTAGGATAATTTTTGTAGAGATGCATTGGGGTGGGGTGAGACGGTGTAGGCATTGGGGGACAGCTTTTCTTCTGGTGAATAAAACAAATGCAGGTGAAATCTCAGTTTTTTCGTTGTCAAAATTATTTTTCGTCCTTCATAAGTTGAGATGTTATCTAGTTGTTCCTATCTTGTAACTGCTTTGAGTTTGGAACTTTCCCCAAGGGTTTGTTTAGAAAGGGGGAGGGTTACTCATGTTTCTACTGCTCGCTCTTTATAATTTTATTTTTGTTTTCTTTTCTTTCCCGTTTGGGATGTTTGTTTATTACCAAGACTTGTTGTTCAAAAACACTGGTTTGTGTGCCATAGCAGATAAAACATTTTTATGCAAATAATTGTCCATTTACTAGCAAGTAAAAACTGCAATCTACTTTTGTTAGGAGATACTGAGAAATCTAGGAATATGCATATGTTGCTGTTTGTAGCTTTCATGAAGCAAATGCTTGTCTGCTATTCTTAACCCGATTCTTTTTCCGAATAATCTGGGACCAAAAAAGGTTTTATTTCATAGTACACTTCGGAGAGAATTTTATTCTTTTCAGCTCTCTATTGAACATGCTAGTGTGTTTGTAAAAAATTTCGGTATGAGTATATTAATTAAGTACCCTTAAAAATGGACCCTTTCGATTCCTGGCCAATTTATGACATATCCGTTTTATTTGAGGTCTGTCATTAAAAATTAAAAAATAATATTTTAAAGTAAAAACAAAAGTCTTTATCCAATAATTTTTGTTAATGACTAATAATTAATTAGTATTAATTGAGTTAACTAATAGTTGTTTAATCATTGTTGTGAAATCAATTGGTGTTAAGTAATCACCAAAACATAAAAAACTCTGAGAAACTTTGATATTTTTTTAAATGAATTAAACTAGAATGAATAGATACGATGGTTAACATATGCCAATTATGGGTTGGTGTTCTTCAATCACGAAGAACACAAAAAATCGGTGTATATCTAATTTAATAAACGTCAATCGGTCTATGTGGATGCTTTTATAAAATGATTGTGCTACATTTTCATAGAGACAAATTTCATTCATAGTTTAGAAAATTAGTGTACTGTATTACATAATTTAGTACGCGTATTCTTGAAGTAAGCACATTAATACAACGTTAATGAACCTCCGAGCACGTTTGTTCAACACAATGTATTCCCTTGCGTGCATGAACATTGTTTCCCCGCTTCGTATTCGCCATAGACTACAAAAACGTTCGCCCTGGAATTAAATCGATTACACGTTAATATGCAAACATCAATAGATGATACAAGGATAAACATGTCGAATTACTCACTTTCTCGTTAGGAGAAGCTTGGGGATGATGTTTGGCAACCATTCTTCTAATTTTACGGACTCTCGCATTCTACTTTTGATGTAGTCTGATCTAAATGCTAGGTCTATCCATTTGCGATGTTTAAGATTCTCGGCGCACTCATAGAAGAATTCTTTAACTCTTTTCCAACACACCGAATAAATTTCGTAATGGCGTTCGTGGAAGACGAGAATGAATGACTTAACGAGTTCCATATCTTCTTCCGGTTCCCAAGCCATTTTCCCAGCTCTATTTGAGTAGTGGGTGAAGTGGGAGTGAGTAAAAGGTGTAAGTTTGGGGCAAATTGGGTCTGGGATAGAGATCCTTTTTATGTAGAGAAAGATCCAATGACTAGTTTTTTTCAAAAAATTCAAAATATGGGTGAAATAGTCTGTAATAATCGTTGGATATATAAGTCTACATCGAACGATTTTGGCGTATCAAAAATGTTGAAAACTTGGCTTGCTCAAATCGGTTGATACATAGGTCCACATCGATTAAGTCCTAAAAAACAGCCAGAAAAATTAGCATTTCCTATGTCTAGAATCGTTCAATATGTATATCCACATCGAAGGATTATAGCCTAAAAAACCAACAGAAAATTAGCTTTTTCTCAGGCCCAAAAATCGTTCTATATGAACGTATATATCTATCGACTATATAACCCTGACAAACCTTTTGCATTTTAGACCCAATATCGTTTGATATGAACGTATACATCCACCTATTCTATAAGCCTAACAAAAGTTTGGTTTTTTTGCCCCAGAATCGTTTTGTAGCAAAGCCATATCCAACGATTGTAAACTTGTGATTTCTCCCAAAAACCAAAATCGTTCGATAGGGATGTCCACATCGAACGATTGTTGGTTAAACTATTGTCAGAATGCAAATAATAATGGTCCAAATTGTAGTTTTTTTGTCGCGTCTTAGCCAACACAACAGTTTGAAAACCAACTAAATTCATTCATTCATTCATAAACTAATAAACCTAATATGTTTAAATGGAACGAAAAACATAAGTTCGGAAAACAAGATTTCATTTATTCAACATCATCACCGCCTTCACCATGACCACGGCTACCTCGATCTCGTTTGACGGGTTTTTATTGCGCCCTATCATTATCGCCACTATCGTGTTGGTCATCTCTGCCTTGGGCCCTGATTGATTCACCCCGAGTAGCCTTTTTTCACTCTAGTTTTTCGCTTTGGCACCGTCTCCCCGTTCATAACACTATCTAGTTCATTCTCCAGAGCGTTGTATTCTTCAATCTTCTTCTGATTCGTCTCAACATGTTCTCCTCTTCCCATACATGCTTTTGCTTTGTTGATCAGATACGTGATTCGTCTTCAATGTTTTCATTTCAAACAAAAAATATGTTACAAGTCATACCAAACCCTTAACAAACCATAATAGACCACAACACGTACCAGAACATCAAGAACTCTATCCCGGTCCTTGATTAAGGACCTCTCGTCTATTCGTATCACACGAGTATGAGAAACGCTGTGATACCGCACCATGTAATTTGAAGATGCTTCAACATATGAGTTCGAAGCCCTACCCATTCCAATTATGTAATACCTCCTAGCGTCCCAAATACTGGATAATGGTAAAGGATCATGAACAACCACAATGTCGTTCTTAATGAACTTACATTTAGGCTTCTCTAGTTTGTATTTGACTTCATCAGGATTCCTTGCACAACATTACATTACCTCACCACTTTTGTCGGGTTGTACATTATATAGTTTTTGGGGTAAAACAGAGGTCCAAAGTATTGTTATTCCTCGCATCCAACCATCCTTCCTGTAAAGGTGAAAGACAACATCCGCCATCGTCCAGTTGGTGCCTCAAATCAAGGAGGTCCTTCTCCTGACTCTTCATCTTGCTGTTGAAGGTAGGGTTACACATCGGTCGCTCGGCTCAGTTTTGGGAAAACCGGCCACCGAGCATACTATTGGCCAGTTGTGCAAAACAATACCGTCACCGAACCTGCCAAGAATCGGTTTTGTTTCAAACCTATCCGAGTCGGCTCGGTCGGTTCCGGTTTTGTCACCGGTTTTTACTTTGTTCTTCCTTGTGTTCTCAACTAAAAATTAATTCACCTTAAATACATCATTCAGATCTCAACTAAAATTAAATCAAATCTTATTACGAATCAAACACCATCATTATAAACAGAACAACATTAACACAACAACATTAATACATGGGATAATTGGAAAAATACCCCAAAAATGCATATCCCGTTGGCAAAATGCCCTGCAAATTTTTTTTTATGGAAAAATGTCCCAACGTTACATTTTCCATCCAAGTACCGTTAAATAGTCAAATTGTGCAATCTTGACCTTATACATATATGGGCCTTAAGGCGAGATTACCCTTATTTTTGGATTCCGCCACGTCTTCTAGGGTTAGATTATGACGGCTAAAGGGTAATCTTGTCTTAAGGCCCAGATATGCATATGGTCAAGATTGCACAATTTGACCATTTAACGGTATTTGGATGGAAAATGTAACGTTGGGGCATTTTCCCATAAAAAAAATTTTGCAAGGCATTTTCCCAACGGGGTATGCATTTTTGGGGTATTTTTCCAATTATCCCTTAATACATCCCTAATTTTGTAAACATAACAAAAAGCTCTAGCCTTTATTGACCGCTTACAAACATCTATCTTCAAACAATTGTAGCATGTGTTGGAGATGCCCATAGCCTTTATTGACAGGAGTTAGACAAGTTGATTATGTGAACAACATCAATGTATCTTGTTGTTTCTCATCTTAAAACCCTAACCCAACATTAAAATCTACAAAGAAAAGAAAAGGAATTTCACATCAATCTATTCAACATCACTGTCTCAGATCCAAATATGTTACGAATCCATCTTCCCTTTTCTTATTTTTTTCAAAGTATAATGCAGAGATGGAAATGAAAACCCACGAAATTTATTGTAATTGCAATAATCATCTCTATTTGCATGCTAATTGATATCAATCCTTAGAAATAAAAGCAAGATCCATAGAGGGAGGGGAAGAGAAGGAGAGACACGGGGAGAGAGAGCGAGGTGGTGGGAAGAGAAGGAAAAATGCATGGAAAGAGAGAGAGAGGCGGAGTACTTGTGAGGAAATAGATAAATAAACCCTAAAAAATCTCTTTTATATATATATCACTTTCTATTTAACGGTCGGTTCAGCTCAATCAGTCGGTTTTAGAGCGTGAACCGTAACCCCAACCGTATTTTGGTCGGTTATGAAATCTAGAACTATTACTGGCCGTTGGATGAACGGTTCGGTCTGAAAGGGTTCCGGTTTGGCCGGTTTCAGACGATTTTTTCGGTTCAGGTCATGTGCAGCCCTAGTTGAAGGAGTATTTGTTTCCAAAAAAATCATGGTCCCAACCCCTTTCACGTCGGCCTTTTTAGCAAACTCTGGGAAGTGCAAGTATATCCACACCTGCATCAATATAGGAATATAGGTGAGAATAGTAAAAGTAAGGTAAAAAAAAACTTCATAACTACACCCCTTAAATTACCTGGAGAAGATCCACATTCCCTCCGACTTGGGTCCTGTCTACCTTAATACACTTTCTTATCTCGTTCAACAAGAAGAAAAGCCAAGCACTGCCCCAAGAGTAGTTGCGGACTTCGTTCAATGGCTCCACTAAATGGATGTATTTAGCGTTCACCCGATTACCGAAAACGTCGGGGAAGATAATAGATCCCAAGATGTAAAGAATATATGCGGTGGTTGTAGCATTGATACGATGCTCGATCAGCTCACCTTTTTCATCAAGCTCCTTTGTTCCTGAGAATTGTTCCCTGAGACTCTTGGGATTGAATATTCTTTGCTTTTGCTGAAATACTATCATCTCCCTCTTGGTCTGATTTGTATACCAGACACCCTCGAAGTGAAATTGTAGATGTCCTCCAAACTAATCTCACTCATGTAGTTAGGGCCCCTCACTGCTTTACCTCCTACGCTGAGACTTGTGATCAACTACACATCATTTTGGGTTGTAGTCGTTTCTCCAAAGGGAGGATGCAGAGTATCCGTTTCCGTGTAATTTCTCTCGAGGAAGGCAGAAATAAGGGGTTTGTCGTACCCAACCATCATAAAAAGGGATTGACACTAGTCAAGAAACACAAAAAACAAAGAGAAAACAAGCCAAATCCATTGCACAAACATGATTAGTTTAACCTAAGAAGAGCTTCAAAATATTTGATAAAATGCATCAAGAAATTCCCAAGACGTGTCAACATTTTGTAATCCTAAAAATAGGATTCATGATAAAATTCATGCAAACATGGTTGATCTTCAAGTAAACTAGTTTCACATTAATATAACAACAAACTGATGAAAAGAGTGTAAAAAAAAAATTTGGGCTTTTCAAACAAAAATTCTTTTCAATTTATCTCTTTATATCTATCATTATTTTATCATTACCTTAAACTTTTATCATTCTCAGCGTTGATCTACTTATTTCCTCAATCAATCTGAAACCCTACTTGTTTGATGATCAGGAGAAGATTGAAAGTATTCTCAAAAACTGAAACCGTAAAGAAGATGGAGTGAATCAATCGAGAGATAAAGATGTTCTTGGACCATTGGATTCATCAATTAATCTGAAACCGCTAGATTAGAATAGTAAATATCCATTTTACCCTAGATTCAGTAACTCGTCTCGGCCGAGATACAGGCGATTCGACCAATATTCACGTTCAAATATCGTTCAGCGAAATCTCGGAAATCGTCTAGGTATTCTGCCGATACCGCGAAAAGCGGCGTTATCTCGGCCGAGATTGACTACATTGGTCAGAACGTGAATTTTCCGATCTAAAGTTAAACTCGATTTAAAGACTGGTGTAGTGAGTCTAGTGACTCGTCAGAATCTAAAACCATAGAGGTGTGGCCTCTGAATACCAACTTAACTTTCACTCCTTTCTTTTCCCTTTGCTTTGATGTTACCATTAACCGAAAAATCATACCACAAAGACTTGAGAACCTTTATGTCCCTTATCTTTTTCCTGCTTCTAACTAAGAAAGCTTTTTTTGAAATTTATGTAGGAATAAAATATCTAATTCAAATTTCAGAAAATAAATTTCAAAAAATAAAAAATTTATCTTAGAAAAAATTAGCCGTCACAAATGAGTAATCACCCTAGAAAATGAGCTTTCATGGAAGAGAGTTATTTTTGCAGAATGAACTGCTAAATTATTAGTTTATGTAACAAAATAAACTGTTAAATTACTAGTTCATCTAGCAAAATAATATATCATCCTATAAAATAAACTGCTAAATTAATTATTCATCTAGAAAAATGATCAGTCATCCATAACTTATTTATTCAAGCAAAATAAAACTGACATCCCACGGTTCATTCTCCAAACTAAACTATTATAATATAGTTCGTTCTCCAAAACAAACTGTTTTCCCAGGTTCATTTATTCTAGCAGTTATATTTTAGTAAATGAACAGTCGTCCTACAAAACAAACCGATAGTGAATGAACTAATATTTAGCTAAACTAAAAATGTGAAGATTAAGATTTTAATATTTTTTTTTTCCACATTGGTGTTTGTACTTGTTGTATAGATCTCGTTAAAGACTTTTTAAATATTTAAAATTTGTTAAATTCTAATCTATAAATTGAGAGATACGACATTTGCTAAATTTCCCGAACATGACGTTATCCAGCGTTTTTAAAGACCAACTAACAATATTTAGACAAAATAAATAGAATCGTTTAGACCTATAAAACCAAATTGATAGATAACTCTTCGTACTAGACTAGGTATGTTGTATACCAAATTATTCTACTGTAGTAATTATATTCCAGTAAATATTTTCAATTTACACTAGTCTATCAATATTAAAAATGTACAAAAAAGTTACACACTGTATATTGGCTTTGTTCTTTAAAATAAGAGTGTCTTTCGTGGATTCATATACGTTTCGAAAAAGGCGGCGACCGTTATCTCCTAAAACCTCTCTGTCCTTTAGGCGGTTTAGGTTATCTCTTCAGGAAGAAACTTGGCTAACGCTAGCAAGCTCAGATTTTCCTTTCGGAGCAGGTTTGAGCTCCTCTTTAATATTTCGTCTTAGATAAGTTTTAGTTTCTGGTTATCTTGTTCTTGGGCATTTTTTCGTTTATAGGGTTGATTTATTTGGTTTTCTTAGTTTTTGTTATTTAATAGGTTTCTTCATGTCGATCACTGGCTTATTTTTGCATATTCAACACTTTTGTTTGCACATTTATATTCATTTTGCATGGTTTTTGTATGACTATAGTGGGTTTATGTTAATGGACAATTCTCTTTCGCATGCTTTCGATCTTCAAAAGAACAAGATCAAGGGTTTTGGGTTAATTAGGGCGTTTTCATCAAATAATATGACAAAGTATTCCTTATTCATGGCAGAACATTTTATTTAATAAGAAATTCTATCAAAATGGTTGGTAACTACTCCAAAAACCATAATTCTCTCATTTATTTCAAATACACAAAGTTTGCACTTTTAGTTGGTACTATCCGTTGTATTTTGGCGTGCGTTGAACGTTTTGGTAATCCTATCCCACTCGTAATCATGCAGTTTGATGTTGATTAGCAAAAATAAAAATAAAAAATGGACTCAACCTATTATTCATAATGTTTTTTTTTTTGGATAATGAAAGAGATGTACTAAGGAAGAAGAGCATACAAAGGTTCAGGTACCCTCCTTTAACAATTGAAAAATATAAGGAGCAGTACCCATACAAAAAAAGTTGCAACTCTTTTCCGACCATACTTAGCAATGGAATCAACAGAGCCGTTGATACTTCTTTGTACATGACACGAACTAAAGTTAGGATTACCAGACATAAGTTTCTTACAGTCCAAAAGGAGATCGAGGCTTTATATATAAATATTAGAAAAGAAATAGCTAGAAATAACTCTAATTATAGTCTGACAGTCCCCTTCAAAATGCACTTTTTGAAGCTTGAGTTCCAAAGCTTATTGAACAACAGCAAACAAAGTTTTGGCAGTTTGGCTTCACCATGAACATGATCTAATGCTGAACTTGAAATGGGTTTGGTTCCTACGAAGTTACCTAAAGCATCATATAAGACTAAATCAATGAATAAACTATAATCCTTAAACAGAAACTAAGCATCAAAATTGATTTTCTTAGAGTCTTGATCAAGATGCAGAGAAATGTTTTTAGTTTGCTGATTGCTAGAAACAATAATGGGTCTTGGGTATTTGCTGTTTGAGATACCTTCCGGTCAGGGACAGAATATTCGATTTGACGAACAAGGTTGGTTGGGAAATAGACGATATAAAGATGAATTTTCGTTTTTTTTTTCAAGTAATAGCACGCAAGCATACCGATCTAAGAGCTTTGGGGATTCCTAATGCCGGTTTAAAGGTATTTATATCCAATAAATTATATCAAGAGCTTGTAGGAGACAATCCAGACCAGCAATACGTTACAGAAATTGTAAAGGTTTTTACTTTATAGGTAATTGGTGTGTGTTTTTTTCCCAACGTAAATAGTAGTGTTTCAGTAGGATGGCTAGAGGCATTCATAGATTTGGAAAAGGTTGTCAGTTATGATTGGGGGTCCGCTATATTGGCCGAATTATACGTTTGTCTTGATGTCGCCTGCTTGGTGGACCAAGCATCGAAGGTGTTTGGGGGCTCCTTGAGATAAATATGTAAACTAATCGAAAAGGTTTATATAAGTTTAGTGATATTTATAGCAAGTTAAATTAATCGTACGTTGTTTACTTCAAATTTGGTGATATACATATACCAATATTAGTCTACCAAGACTAAAGGTGTTGGATAGAAACTTTTTCCCGATTGTAGTAAAGTTTGAAGCCAATAAATGCCACAAGAAGGATCAAAAAACCAATGAGCGAGATCATATACATACGTGGAGAACCCCATTGGATCTTAGGAGGAGAGAAAATATTATTTGGAACCCATATGAGGATTTTGAGGAGTTAAATTCTGATATAGCCAATCAGATCAGAGAATATTCACTACAGTGCGTGTTGTTCTACAATCAACTCAGAGACATTGGTGTCTATTTGATAGACACATTTTTATGTCTAAATTGCGCTCAATTATCTGTTTTGATAGTGTTCGATTTTGTACTTACTATGTCTTTTTATGTCTTTGTAGGTATTTTTGAGAAATAAATAATTTGGGAAAAATTGGCTCGAAAAGTGATAAAGGCACCCAGACAGTTGTTAAAGGCACCCTTCAATCAAATTTGAATACAAGAAAATGGCGGGAAAGCTACTTGCGTGAAAGAAAAGTTCTGCTGAATTGTGTGAACCGATTTTTAAGGGATTTTTGGTTGATTTCAAGCTACCCAATTAAAGAAGAAACCAAAAGAAGATCAAACACGTCAAGTATGAGTGATTAACGCCGGGAAAAATGGCTGCAGAGCCGTGTCACAACCGGAAAAAGAAAAATATTTTGTTTCGGATAATTCACAATTTGAGATTGAGTTGGAGTTGTTTTAGGAGTTTGAATCGCTTTAGGAATCTCTCTAGGGTTTGTATACCCTATATATACCAAAGAGAAGGGCTTAAATCGGGGGCCAGAGCAGCCGGAAGAGAACAGGAACAAAGAAAATTTCTGCTGCTGTAGAGAGGAAGAATAACATACGACACTGAGGAACTGTCGCTGATACTGTCGCATCTTCAGCTGCTCAACCGTTCTACACAGTCCGTCCTTTTCTGCTGTACTCTTTTCTTCCTCTTGTAACACTCTGAACCCTTCAATATAACGCTTATAAGCGTATCGAATTGTCTGTGTTACTTCTTTTTAGTCATTGTAAGCATTTTTTGAGCAATGAAACTATATTTTGAGTGCGTTTCCAATACAATGAGCTAATCACCATCACTGGGGTGATGGAGGAAGCCTTTTTTTCAATAATTAAGTGGTATGTCTATTTTATCTATATTTTCTTTACAATTCTTTTATTATTAATTGCTTGATTAAAATTGAAAAAAAAAATGGTTTTTCTTAAATAGTTGTGTTCTCTTTTGATGAGTCATGCTAGGTTGACTGCTTTTGATGTCTCATGCTTAGGATTTACAATTATTCTTTTAAGAACCTATTTTTGGCATATTTAGATTAAATTGAGCATAGAATTGTTAGGCATATCACAGAAGTATTGGTGAATGGTGGAATCTTAAACCCTAGTTTTCTTCCATCTATTTTTAAAATCAAATCTGTTTAATCTTATTTATTTTTAGTAATTAAAAATTAGGTCTAGAAATTAAATCTTCACAAGTCCGAGAATCAAACCCTTTTACCGCTATATTAAAATCACATCACTGTTTTCTTGGGGAGAGATGTACTAGATAGTTGGTGGATGCATATGGTATTCCCAAAACCATCAACCGTACTGGGATCGGAATATGCAAGTCGAAGGGATCGGGGATGGAGAAAGTATGATCGTTATTTGAGACTTTGTGACGAATATGCATACGACCAATGATACAAATCATTCGCGAAGCCGGTAATTAATGTAGATGTCATGAACATCTATGGGATTGATATTTCCCCAATAGAAAGACGAAGCTCGGGCTTTCATGTACCGACACAACCCGCACCATCAGTTCCAACTTTAGTCGTTTATCCTTCGGCAGGAGCTTCTACTTCATCACCACCCCCCAACCCCCACCCACCCCCAAAAAAGGAATTTCTGCACATTGTTCTTCATCGGTTGGTTCCGATTTGCCAGAATTAAGTTGGGAGATCGATACCTGTAATCTACAAGGAGAGCGTCAGACAATTCCAATTTTCTCCCAAGGTATGAAGCGAACTAATTTTTATACATGCACAACGGCCTTTGTTGATTAATTGGTAGAATATTTGAACCAAATGAAGTTAAGAGATCAGTTGACTAGACGTATGTACACAGAACAGTTACAAGCATTAACACAATCCACAAGCATCAGTCCCTATCTTGCAGTCTAACACCTTCTCATCAGGGGGATGTAGTGCGAGATCGCAACAACCATCTCCATAGCGTGTGCAACCTCCACAACCAAGGTCTCGTGATGCCAGTCCACAAGATGTCAATCAAGATTACAGAAGACACTTAGACTTTAGCACATCTCCAGTTCAAACATTTAATTTCATTGGATCTGACGATGGATCTCAACCAGGAGCAAGCCAAGGCTTTGGGGGTTTGCTGGACCATGGCCAGTACCCACCCCGAAGACATTACCACCCAACTGGCCTAGAAATGAGTAGTTTCGTTTTATTTAATATTTATAATTTAAATTGAGATTAAGAATCTAACTATTTACGTAATCAGAATTAATCTATAAAAAAACAGTAATTTTATTTAACATTTAATTAAATTTTAACAACGTCTTTTCTTATAGCAAACTACATAAGATTAAAAGGAAACTACATCATTACATAAAAGAGTCGAATTTGTGAAGATCTCTAAAGATGTTGAAACAAGTTTCGTACAGAAAAAATTTGTCGTGATTTTCCTACCATATATCTAGAGCTAATTGGATCACTTCATCTTCAGTTACACCGTTAAATTTTTCTCGATCAATTACCCTTACCTGAATAAGGAATCGCGTGAGCGAATGACTAATTGCTTGAAAACGACTCGACACCCAAGGCTATGACGGTTTCTCGGGTTCTCCGTTTCTACAACGAACATAATGAAAATGTTCTGCCAAAAAGACGTGTGCGACATGAGTTGACCACTGTGAACATTTCCTCTGCTATGAAAAACATATGTTTTATAAATAACTAAATCCTCTTCTTGGGTATATATTGGATCACGAACTCTGACATCCATTTTTTTGAAAGTTTTTTTACTACAAAAACTGAGATTAGGAGTTTGAGATGGAAAACTTAAGATTGAAAAAAAAAAAAGTAAACGAATTTTTAAGTGGAGAAGATGTGGTTTTGAAGTTGAAAATATTTGAATTTATAGGGAGAGAATTGAGAGCCGTTGGATGAGAACCCTTGAGATTCAATAAGATTCAAGCATCGGCCTATGCTGGGCCGAGCGGCTCAATAAGATTCGATCATCTCAAATATAATCGATCCACGTCGCTTGCGCCTCGATGGGCAATCCCCAATATATTCATTTGTCATATTGTTTTTTGGGTTTATTTATCCTACCATGGGGTGATAATTGGTAAATTAGTTAAAATGACCACCCCACTGGAATTGCTCTAAAAATTCAATTTGCTCCCCCGTCTTGAAGTCCTAGCTCCACCACTGCGCCAGATCACACCACTAACTGCTGGGTCCTACATACATACGCAAATGAAAGGAAAGAAATTAGTGTTGAAAAGGTGTTGACAGATGGAGACACAGTAGTCCACGTCTCGATGAAAGTGGAGGGAAATGAGCCATGCCAAGCCAAAATAAAGAAACAAAAACGAGTCGTCAACATATTTTGACCTCTTTCTGATTTACTGCTTCGTTAATTAATTAAATAAGAAAATGGTACAGGTGGACACCTATATCCGTCTGTACGTTTAATATCCGCCGGTACAGATTAAGGGGCTTCTCGGTGTAACGTTTTTTTAATAGTTTACTTTGTATTTAGTACTTTTTAAACCTGGACCTACATGAATTTATTTTAACTCTATTATTAAAAATTAAAATAGGGTTACTAAAAAAATATTAAAATTCTTTTATCCAATTATTTTTAATATATTTAATTAGATTAATTAATCATATTAATTATAATTGTTTTATTTGTGAAATTAATTGTTGTTAATGAATAATCAAAACATAAAAAAATTGAGAAATTTTGATTGTTTTTATAAGAACATCAACCAAGAACCGGTGGATGTTTTTGCCCTCGTAAACTAATTCTAGGTTGAAGTTCTTCATTGACGAAGTACATGAGGAATCAGCGCATAGGGTGCTCATATCGACCGATTTTAAAAAATCACACTCTAGAATCTGTCGATATTAACATTCATATCGATCGATTGTTAAAGAAACTCAAAAACGATAGTTTTTTTCATAAATTTTTACCCAGAATCGGTGGATAAGGTTCCCCACGTGTGCCGATTCTAAAAACTCAAATCCAAATTTTTTCTAGAATTTTTTTTGCCAAGAATCGGTGGATGTTCATGCATTTATCCACTGATTCTAAACTTGACATTTTTTTGACTGTTTTGCTTCTGGGCAAAAAAAATTCCAGAAAAACTTTCGAATTTGAGTTTTTTAGAATCGGCACACGTGGGGAACCTTATCCACCGATTCTGGGAAACATTTTATGAAAACTATCGTTTTTGAGTTTTTTTTTAACAATCGGTTGATATGAATGTCAATATCGACCGATTTCTAGAGTGTGGTCTCTTAAACACGGTCTATATGAGCATCCGTGTACGCCGATTCCTGATGTTCTTCGTCAATGAAGAACATCAACCTAGAATCGGCTTACAAGGGCATGAACGTCCATTGATTCTTAGTCGATGTTCTTCATTGACGAAGAACATCAAAAACAATCGGCCTTCATGTGAGTGCCTTATTACCCATTTGTTGTTGAACCTAAAATTTTTTGAAAAAGAAAAATATTTTAAATTTTTGTTGGTTTTGAGAGAAATAGAAATAAATTAGAAATATTAAGGATAAAGATATAAATATAATTTTAACTAGTGAGTGTAATTAGTAGTTTTACCTTTTTTAGACATCTCTTATCCCCTCATATAAGTGAGAACAAAATTAGATAAGAACAAGATAATTCATGTAGCCCCAAAACTAGCCCGGTATAAAAATGACATATTTCTAGTAAGTTTAAAGTTTTTTTTTCTTTTTTTGTTCCGTATCTACGACTTGTTTTTATATTTCGTTCATAATTTAGTAATTCTCGTTTACACAAGAATTAATAGAGGATAGAGATCATTTTCCCGTGAGAGAATAAAAAGGTTTGAAAACAGTTAATTTTTCTTATCATGAAAACGATCGTCTTTTCAAATATCTGTTCGTTTAGAACTTCTTTTAACTATACAACAACGTTAAATACAAAAAAAAAAAATTTAAAAAAATTTGTTTTCCATGAAAAATGCTCTCGGCATAACCCATGTTCAAACCTTTAGATAGGAACCTAACAGTGGGATTGAAGAATTCAGATTGTTTGTTCTGGCCGACCAAAGCCATCACTTTATATAGCTTGAAAAATACAGGAAATGAATATGCCCCAGAACCCTTAGGATTCGATCGTAGAGGATGTGTAAAGTATTGAATTGGGTCAAATGCACACTTAAGGTTTTAGATAGTTTTATCCTTTATTTTTACTTTAATTTTTTTTTTCTCTCATTTTTTTTTTCTCTCTCCAATTATAATTTACCCTGAAATAAATCATATTTTTCGAAATTTAAATTAGATTTTTGTGAAAATGATAATTTTGGAATGAGTTTGAGATAATTTACGAAACAAGACCCATTATTGATATTAAAATTTGAAAATAATAAGAATTATTATTCAAAACAAGACCGATAATACATTATGCATTCAGGTGTAACATGGTCAAAATGTAATTCTTATAAGAATATGCATTATGCATTGCGGTGCAACCTGGTCAAAACCTATTTCCTGTCAGAATATCCATTATGCACTCCGGTGCAATCTGGCCAAAACCCATTTTTCTGTCAGAATATATGCATTATGCTCGACAAAACTTATTTTCCTGTCAGAATATGCATTATGCACTCTGGTGAAACCTGCCCAAAACCTATTTCATGTCAGAATATGCATTATGCATTTCGGTGCATCCTTGCTAAAACATATTTCCTACAAGAATATGCATTATGCACTTCGGTGCAAACTGGCCAAAACCTATTTTCTATAAATATGTACTATGCATTATGCACTACGATGCAACCTGTCCAAAACTTATTTTTCTTTAAGATTAAATATTATGCCTCCGGTGCAACTTGTGCAAAACCTATTATTTTACAACCTACTACATTGGATGCGATCTTAATTTACAAGATATCTCTCATCCACGGAAGAAAAATGCGACGATATTTTGTACTTACTTTTTAGTACCGGCTAGGTTGACTCGTGTTCTTAATCTCTCTTTTCCTCTTTCAACTTCTAATCGACCACCATTACCAGCAACTTAAAATCAGCTCCAACCCAATCAAACTAAAATAAGTTTTAAACTTTTATTTCGATTCGACTCTACGAATACCTATACTAGCAACATACTAGTTTTTGTTCACACTTAGTATTTTAACCCAAGATTTGATCGTTTCACCATGAATCTTATTCAATGATCATCTCTGATTTCAATTCTGAGTATATCTAAATCATCTCACCTTGATAATCAATATGTCAAACTTCTATCTCTTATAATAAAAGTTGGGGTTTTAAATGTTATTTCTTTCACCATTAAGCTAGATTTAGAAAAACCCACTATATCTACTTGGACTGCAATGGTTTCCGGGTTTATCAAAATTGTATATTTTAATCGTTTTTCCAGTTTCAAAACTAATTTTCTTTTATCATTTGATACTAAAGGGATACATAAAATCAATCAACAAATGATTCCACTTGAGCAACATTTAATTTGACGTCTTGCTCTATCAATTACCACATATAATAATCTAATTGTCTCAAGGATTGTTAATAGGTTCTACATAGGTATCCGAAGAAAAAGGTTTGTTCCATACTTAAGGTGGTTCTATTGCATCTTTCAATTTTGAACCTTATCCATAAAATCACCAAAAGGTAAGTCATTCTACTTATAGGGTTTGTAGTGCAATTTTTTATTTTAAAACCATGATATTCTTGATATTAGATTGATTAGTTATACAATATACACATCAAGAACAACATTGAACATAGATGTAGTTAAAAATCCATGATTATTACTTGTTTTGTGATGTATTGATGATCAATGTTGAATGAAATGGTTACTATTTTAATGATTGTGAAATTATTATGTAAGTTACTTGAAGTGGATGAAGAATGACATCAATGTCCTAATGCAACTGGTGTAATTAGAATTCTCCCTGCATGAAATGTTTGTGCGAAGTACAACCGATGATAATATCGAAGACTACACTCGTATATGAGCCACAACAACATACTATTATCTAAATAGATTTTGCAACACAATATGCATGACTTTTGGAGAAAGATACTTGCGCCAACGTACTCCTGAAGATGTGAAGAGGTTGTTAGCTGAGAATTCCTAGCGAGGATTTCATGAAATGCTAGGTTGTATTGATTATATGCAGTGACCATGGAAGAATTTCCCGACATCTTGACAATGAACAAATAGAGGTAAAGCGAAGTACCGTTTTATGGTTTAGATGCGGTGGCATCATATGATTTATGATTTTGGCATGAATTTTTTGGAATGCCTGGGTCAAATAACAACTTGAATGTATTGGCACGCTCACCCCTTTTTGAGAACATGCTCAAGGGTATAACGCCTCCATGTAATTCTGTCATCAACTGTCACCATTACAACATGGGTTATTTCTTAGACGATGATATTTATCCAAAATCGATTACAATTGTACAAGCTTTGACTCGAACATTGGAGATTCCAGACTTGGTAAGATTCAACATGTATCAAGTAGCTAAAAGGAAGGATGTTGAGCGTGCTTTTGGAGTGCTTAAAGGGAAATTTAGAATTGTTGGATCGCCTTCTAAGTATTGGCAAGATTCTCACTTGAATCTAATAAAGAAGTATTGACTTATTTTGCACAACATGATTATTGAGCATGAACGTTGGGATAGGAAATGAGTTGCAGTTGTTCCTGTTCTAGAGCCTATTGATAATCGTCTTGTTTTTATTTTAACCCTAAAAAATACTGAATTGTACCTCCAATTAAGAATTGATCTCGTTGCGCATATTAAATTGCGTCATGGTAGAGGAGGTCAAGCTTCAAATTTTGAAGGTTCAAATATGGACTACGTACATTGAGCTTGATCAGGTGGAGAATCTGATGATACAGAGTCATTAGACGAATAAGAATCTTGGTCAAACTGAAGAATGTGCATTTGATTATTATGGACAAGGTCCTAACGATGCTGAAGATGGTGGAACTCAATATTATGAACAAGACCCAGATGGTTGTGAGTATGTAGGTGAACATGTTTATGAAAATGGATACATAGAGGAAGAATACGTCGATTCTAATGAAAATGAAGATGAAGATGGAGATGGAGATGGATATGGAAGTGCATACTTGAATCAACCTTCAAATAAATATAGTTATCGAAAGATAATTTCATTATAGTGGTTGCAATTTAACCTCTTCAATGTTGCATTTTTAACTTTGAATGGATGTAGAATTTGACTTCATTTTCACGTTCTTTATGTTTGATTGTGGTTGTGCTATTAACAAGTCTATCTTCTAAGTCATTGGATTTCAACGAATATGTTTTTCAGATATTTTACTTCATCAACGGCTCCTTTTCAAATATCCCTAAAATTCAATATTCTTCACTTCTTCTGCACCAAACTTCCCATTCAGATTTAATTATAATCCATTAAAAAAATCTTCAAGTTTTATGGCTAGCTATGATTTAGCAGAAGATTCAGTTATCACCATGTTGATGGTAGATTTTTGACAAGGGCTAGAATCATAAAATTACCCTACGCCCAACAACAAAAACCTAGAAATATCTGTGCATATTTATGACTTTGTATCAAAATATGAGTATTGTACAATAATCTGCATTTCTACATATATTCAGCAAGAAAATTAAGAATACAGTCTCTATAAATCGCTACATGCGTTTAATATTGATCTCGTAGCCTCTATAAATATATATAAAAAATTTATGCCATATTGAACTAGTCTCCAGTCGCATAACTTCCATGGTTGAATTTCTTGAACTTGTTTCGAGTGTGCATCAATGATCAAACGACAATCAAATAGGTCATATCGTGAGGCTAGATGATGCCTAATCCTCAAAGACGTATCCTAGTTTAATGCCATTTTCTCGATAACATATTTTAGTTTGATGTTCGATCCTTGAGAACGCAACCTAACTATACGATAGATCCTTGAGGACGCAGCTTGACTTAATATTCGATCCTCAAGGAAGTGCCTTCAAAACCCTAACCGATCCTCGAGGACGCATCATGGCGTAATCCCCAGCTCTCGAGGAAGCATCCCCATAACGCCAGCCTTGTGCTGGCACCATCAAACTTGTAGATAGTGCCAGCGCTATGACCCTTATAGCTCCATCCTAGTGCTGGCGCCACCGATTCTCTTCATTGTGGTGCTAGCTCAAGGCTAACGCCAATACTTTTACAGCGCTAGTGTTAACTTGTCCTCAAGGACGCGTTCGAGATTAAAGCCTTGTCCTCGAGGATGCGACCATTACTAAAACACCTGATCCTCGAGGATACGACAATTACTCAATGTCCGGTCTTCGACGATGCAGTAGAAACTTGCATTAACAATGCTCTTGATAAGCCACGCCTCTCGTGGCGCTAGCCTAATACTAGTGACGCACTCTTCTTTTGTCCGATCCTCAAGGACACCATGCTCGGTCTTTGGGAATTCGTATATATTTTTGACTTCAAATACTTTTAAATTTATGCCATGCTACTTTTAAGCTAGTACATGACTACTAAACTTATTATTTTCACTAGACTTGATACTGACCGGTCAACTTAACCACTTCGTAAACTGAACAACTTTCCTTACGAATTTAGCAGGCTATTATCTTAATCTAACCAAAATAGTATTAGTCCATAACTTCATTATTTTCTATGAGACATCAAATACATCATATGAGGGGATTCTCATTGGGGTATTGGTTTGCGGTCTACGCCAACGTGCGATGTAGCAACACATCCACGATAAGAAGGTAATAAGTAATGGGAGAGTTATGATTAGTTGAGAGGATGAGGGAGTAGTGGTCATACAGTCCTCCTGACTTAGCGGACATGAATCCACGACCATCACTTCCATCTCTTTATAACTTCCACAACTTACGAGAAATCAGTGTGTTCATGACAAGACTATATAATAGATAGCTTCATCTATTCGAAACAAGAACATAAAAGAGATAATCTAGTCTACAACTACACACTACCATTTTCATCACACAGTGATTTCTTAATCTTTTCTGTTTCCCTCCTTTAAGATCAACTCATCATCTCCGCCTTTGTGACCGAAGCAAGACGTGAACGGCCATTTCTTGGTTTAGGCTCGTCTTGTTCGATTTTGATCTCTCTAAACTACATAAAGTACTATATTCATTATATTTGTTTTCACCCTAAAATACACCAAAACTTGGGTCCCCAAACATCTCACCCAGAAGTCCGGCAAGGAGCTTTACCAACTGAAACCTTCTGGAACCGAATATTGCACTATTATAAAAGAGACTTTGGAAATTCTCGCCAAAGAACAATGGAAAACATAAGTGACGGGCATATTGTAATACATGATGTAATAACGTATTTTATAAGCCTCAAAGCAAGCATTTTTGCTAACTGCAGATGTCCTGAAGCAATTACTAATGAAATACTTGTAAATATTTATCCAGTTACTTATTGATATTTACTTTTATGTATCTTCCAAATAAAAAACACTAATTTTAATGTTTGAATTTTGCCAGAGAAGCTGGCACAAATCAAGTACAATAAACTAAAAGGCTGATTATTTGAATTTGATGAGTGTTATAAGTTTTTCTTTTAAAAGTTCTCCGATCTACTAACATTGATGAAAAATCATATAGTTGCTCCCGGAGATTCCGATGAAGACTAAGTTTCATAATAATAGGTTTTGTGGGTATATCTCTTTGTAAACCCTCACGAGACACAATTCGTCCATTAAGGTCACCTGATGGTTTGAAGGCTTGTTGCACAAGCTAAGTGTAACTGTGGTTCCTACGAAAGTGAGTTAGGGTTTAATTAAGTATCGTACTCTGCTTTTGTTATTTGTATTTCAATCGGTGTACTCTCTCTTTTGCAATTGATAAAATAACGACAATAACATAAAGAACCAATATAAATTATTAAAAACAACATTACATCATATTCATAAAATTATTACTCTTGATTGAATTATATCATAATAATACTTAATCTGTCTGTTCCATCGAAAGACACACAAGACATTTCCAGAAATATTTTTCATATGTGTTTTTTTTATTTAGAAGTGTGCATTTTCATATAAGTGTTACAATTAGGCATTGAGCATTCAAATCGAATATTTCATATTATGTTCGGAAAATGTTTGTTTTGGTGACCTTCTTCTCCATAGTGGTTGCACAAATACACAATTCGTTTACATTTTCATCTCCTTTAGATTTCACAACATCGTCTAACAATTGTGCTTCTTTAGGAAAATTTGGTGTTGACATTACAAATACCTAATCTTTTCCGGTTCTAATTCAATGACCATTTTGATGTCATAACAATATACTCGTGGACACTTAGAATACATCCAGATGAATTGTATCAGACTATGGTTATCCATGAAACACAATGGACAAACTTCTTTTGTTTTCATACATAATATTTGTTTTCCTTTGCTTTAAGAATACATATTGACGGTGTTGGTTGTGAATACTTTTGGTAGGTTGTGTTTAGAAAAAATGATAGAGTTTTGTGTGGTTTTATTTGGTAGAATATAACAGTTATGTAACCGTTGATATAACCGTTGGATGTAATATTCAAATAATATAATCGTTGGTACCCAATAGTCGTATATATACCCACACATCCCCATTTCAAAACCACACCTTATACACCAATAATATCCTACTCAAACTTTATGAAAGATGGCTCAACTTTTTATTAATCATGCAGAATTTACGGTAGAGGAAGATTTATCTCTTTGTCGAAACTTGGTAGTATATTATCTAGCTAGGGTCAAAAACGACTAAAATGGTACAATGAGTATGAGTTTTTGTAAAATAATTCATGAAAAATTCTGCATCGAAACCGGTAACGCGAATAACCATAATGTAGCTGTGTTGTTACGTCGATATAAAACAATAAGCAAATCAGTTGACAAATTAACGGCTTTAACCATTAATGTCAGTCAATATTGAATTAGATACGAAACTAATGATTAAGGTTGTCAATGGGATTCCGAAATCCGATAGCCATTTCCGATAATCCGGAAATCCTGTTGGATATTTTCCGTTATAACGGCTATCGGATATAGGAAATGGAAAATTAACGGAACTTATAGGTTTATCGTAATGGAAACGGATGAGACAATTTCCGTTACGATAAGCCTATAAGTTCCGATA
>JAJJMC010004794.1:714328-736642 GCA_023531435.1 Papaver californicum | reverse complement strand
AAACGGATGAGACAATTTCCGTTACGATAAGCCTATAAGTTCCGATACCGATAATATATAAGTGGATTAATCCAAAATCCGTTATACCCTTTAGGCTTTAGCCAATCATATCTTCTCGAGTCGAGACAAACTAAGAAAGTTATAATAAGACTTACCTTTCTTGCTGCTCTCAATCTTCTGCTTCTTCTGAATCATCTTCTACTTCTGAACATTTTTTTCCTTCCTCTAATTTTTCTCAGTCTCTCAGACTCTCCTCGTCTCTTCTCTTCTCTAGTCTACTCTCTATCACTGAATCAATGAATCATATATTAGAAAACTAGGGTTTCTGTAATTATGTTCAATTTAGGGTATCTGAATATGTGTGATTACTGATTAGAAAACTAGGGTTTCTTTTAGAATCCAATTTTGGGTTCAATATTGATTTTGAAACTCAATTTTCAATTTAGGGTTTCTGAAATTAGGATTTTCCGAATTGGTTTATGGAATTAATCATGTCACAAAGTCAAAGAGTATCCAATTATATTGGTGCCTCAATTTCAAACACTCCATCAATTTCAGTGGCCTCACACTTACAAGAACAAGAAACAAGTGTTCAAGGTTCAGAAATTAGCTCAACATCTGTGAGTCATCCTAGAGAAGAAAGAGAAGAAGAGGAAGATCCACTTGTAGCTGAAGCAAAGAAGAAACTATGTACAACAAGGTCAAATGTATGGAATGAATTTGAAATAATTATTACTACAAAGATTGGAGAAGATGGGAAGAAGGTGGTTGAAATTATAGGTGAATACAAACATTGTAGGAAGCGAATTGAAGCAGCAAGTGCATAAGGAATCAGGCGCTTGAGATCCCATCTAAATACCTATAAAAACAAGTCAGAAAATCAGCTTGGACAAAAAAAGATAACTGCTATCAAAACAGGTAACACACAAACTAAGTTAGCTAATTGGAAATATGATACTGATGCTACTAGATTACTTGTTGATAAGATGATTTTTAAGCATGATTATCCACTAAATATGGTTGAACATGGATATTTTAGAGAGTTTGTCATATTTCTGAACCCTTATGCCAAGTGTTACAGTAGGAATACAACTAAGGATGCCATTATAACACTATATGCTGAGTTCAAAGTTAAATTACAAGAACAATTTGATTCAATGACATCTAAATGTAGTTTAACAACTGATATATGGAATTGTATTCATATAAAAAATGGTTATTGTTGTGTAATATGTCATTACATAGATGATGAATGGAAACTGATTAAGAAAGCACTAGCATACATTTTAGTGCCATCACCACATACTGGAGAAGTTCTTGCGGATTTTGTGAAAATAGTAGCTCTATACGGAACATAGATAATAAGCTTTTTTCTTTAGTTGCTGACAATGCTTGAGCCAATAATGTTATGATGATAAATCTGAAGACTTGGATTGGTATCAAGGATTGTCTAGTTCTTGAGGGAGATATGTTTCAATTGAAGTGTAGCAATCATATATTGCATTTAATTGTATTATGTGGGATGAAAGTAGCTGCTGGATTTATAGAAAATATTAGAGAGTGTGTGAAATATGTGAAGTCTTCATAGGCTAGAAAAGAGAGGTTTGAAAATGCTTTGGCACAACTTAAGTTTCATGCAAGGTCTATAAGTTTAGGTGTGGACTCCAGATGAAACTCCACCTTTAAGATGCTTAAAGATGCAATTGATTTGAGACTAAGAATTGTCAGGTTAGCTGATTTGGATTCTGATTTCACTATACTACCAAGTTCAAAGGAGTGCCAACAAGGAATACATATTTGTGAGTGTTTGGAAGTGTTTGATGTTATTTCAATTAAATATGCAGGGATTAAGTATCCAATATCAGATATGTATTACTGATTGGTTGTCAGCCAAGAAAAATTATTTTCAAGTTCTTTACTTCACAAATTTGGATTAGAGTATAGTAATAAGAACAAGTTTGTTCCTCAGGGAGATATGGGTTGTTAAGTATTTTTGATTACATAAATATGCATGGGGTTTTGATTGTGATTATAACTAAATTATACTAAATAAGCAAATTAATATGAGTATCAAAGGTAAAGAGTACTGGTTAGAGGTTTCATCTTCCATCTTCCAACATGTTATCAATGGAATCATACTCAATATCCATTCTCTCTCAATATCAATAACCCTAAAGCATCCTATCGCAGGCTTACTCCGGAAAAACTCCTATTATCATCAAAGGCGCAAGAGCCACTCTTTGAATCCTTTTCAACAAATAACTTGGCACAAGAGCCACTCAATTTTAACCTAACGAAAGAAATGATCCTTGTGAGTTCAGGTTATTCTAAGAAATCCGGCGCAAGAGCCACACGGATTTAACCTAGGTCACGCTTCTAAACATAATTACATGGTAATATACCGGCATTAAAAACTATGTTATGCTACTTGTAACAAGGATCTTTCGATAATTCCGGATCTCAAACCCTAGTTTAACTATAGATATCAATGCATGCTCATCTAATTCACGACTTAAATAAACAAACAATTAATCATACATAGCGTTATTAATGGTACAACATAAGCGATATTAAAGAGATTATGAACATATGAGGATGAATACTTCAATTAATAAACATGTTTACAACTTAGGACTACATCTCTAACCAATAAGAAAGGTTTAGTTACTCATGGATTTCTCAAAATACATGAAAAGATATATAAGAAAACAAGTAAACCAAACCCTATGAATCGTGATGATCAATCATAAATTCAAGCCCTAGATACTTGTTCCCCTTGTTGTAAAGTGTTCAATCCCACTCTTCATGTCTTTGGAGTCTCCTTATATAGTAATCATGATATCTAGGGCTTAGTATCCTTCTGGGATTAAGTTGTATCCAATTGGAAGTCAAAAAGCGTCAAAATGGACCCATAGGCTTGCTACAGTCGGCATAAGCAATTTCCCACAAGAAATGCCGACTGTTGGTCTAATTTTCTGCCACCAAACTTGCTACAGTCGGCATAGTTGTGTTGCTTATCAGCAATGCCGACTGTTGGTCCAATTCTCTGCTACCAAACTTGCTACAGTCGGCATATGTGCGTTACTTATGAGCAATTCCGATTGTTGGTGTCGAAAATACAAGTTTTCTGCCCTTTTCGTGTCACAGTCGGCATAGGTGTGTCGCTTATGAGCAATGCCGACTGTTGAGATGTAGGTGACCTTTTCTTCGTCTCGACTGTTTTGTCCATAACTTCTTCGTTTGAACTCAGAATGCCCTCATTCTTTTGCGTTCACTTAGTATTCTCATATCTTCAATATGGTATTAAGAAATCCTGTATTTTAATGATTTGAACTTGGTCTTTGTCCTTTTTTCACTTGTAGAACTCAATTTCCTTGTTCATGTCATGTCATAATGAACTCCTTTCTTCTTCTTTGGTTGAATACACTTCAAAACACCTAAGAAACTTAAAAGCAAACAAAATCAAAGAATAATGATATAAAAACTAACAAGAAAGCAATGAATTAGAGCATCAAACTAATGCAAATAATGCACCTATCAAATTCCCCCATACTTGTTTTTTGCTAGTCCTCAAGCAAACTACCTAACTAAACTAAAATTAAAATACAACAACTCTATTTCGTCGAGGATATGGTTACACTTAGAATGTGTAACAAGCCTTTAAACCCCTAGGTGTCCCTAGTGAACGAGTTATAGTCTCGTGAGGGTCTATAAGAGGTATACCCATAAAACATATATTCCAACTTTCAAGTACTTCAGAGCACATGCATCTAAAGAGCTACAAAAACATAAAGTTTCTGCACACTAACAATAGGAAGTTAGAATTATAAAGAACGTTATCCTCATGCTTAACTCTTGAGTTAGGAGAAAACCACCATATAAAAGAATCCAACCTCAAGAGTGACTGAATGAACATTCTGCCTCACCAATAGGATTTTATGAAATTGATACTCAAAAGACGCACTTTATGGTTCTCTCATGTCTGCAAGCAGGAGTGAAGATAGAAATCCTGCACACGTTGAATGGTGGGAAGGAAAAGTAACCTTCCAAATTCTATGAAGATGTGATCCTATAGAAACGTGGGACGAAAAGGAACCTTTTTTTCTGATGATTTCTAAGAAAGGAAATCAACCACTATGTAAGGATGGGAACGCTTAGTTACCTTCTCACCCGATTCACAATCAACACCACTCTCACAACATCCAATAGAAACGTCTTCAGTCTTCAACTGTTGATGATGAACTCTTGAACTTCGTAGAACCTCGACAAATATAACTATTTTCTTTAATTCCTTTTTGTTTGAAACTTCTTTATAGATTTCGTTTTCCCTACGACCTAATTGAATGAATACAAAAACAACTATACTAAAGCAATGTAAACATTCTTTTTTTTCTCTTCTTATTTTCTCTTTTCTAGAAATTTAAAATAATATACAAACTGAAAAATAATGTAAAATAAACAATGAAACTACTATGGACGCGGGATAAGTACTTTACCACTTGATTCTTCATAACTTGTATTATCTCGATATCATAAACTTCACTAACTCTTATATTTTGATTTCTTTCGCTCTTGTATAAGTCTTCAATATGTATATATATAATTTTTCTCTTTGTCTTGTTGCTTCACTTGAATATGAAATATGCTCTTTCTTGTACCGTTGCTTGTAAACTTGAACGTCTTCAACTTTCCTTCAAATTTTTGATGTTGTGCTTGTTGATGATAATGGTGTTTCTATGGACCTGTGGTTATCGAGAGAGTGGTGCCAACTGCAAACAAGACTACAAGATATAGTTAGCAATTCTGATGACACCCTCATGATTGATAGAAGTAGCACTCAAGAGATCTAAAAATAGTGCTAAAATTGGTGCGAGGTTGGGTAGCTCATCATTCTACCTGGAATTTGCACAGATGAAACACTCTAAACGGATAACTGGAGGTATGGGGCCTCACTCATGGGTATTGAATGATAAACTCCTCAATATTGTATTCTCTACCGGAAATTTAAGTTCGTTTTGTCGGTATTACCTCTCAACAACTAAGAACTTCGAATGCCGTTCTCTATTACTTCTAAGTTCAATTATTTCGGTAAGAACTGTGTATGTAAACTTAGATAGAAGTATACAAAATGACTCTAAAATATCTAAAAGTTCGAGGTTTTCATGCAAATATGTACAAAATTATAAAAATTCTACCTACAAAAACGAATATGAAAAATATAAATGCTTAATCACTCCCCCACACTTAAACTTTACATTGTCCTCAATGTAAATTGACTCATCCAATGTAAAACCAAGGTGGGAAATTCCTATGACATGAAAAGATAAGAAAATAAAACTAAAAAGATAAAGATAGAAATACTAAACCAATGGGTTGCATCCCATTCAACACTTGGTTTAATGTCGTCATCCCGACCTGGCATTCGCCTTGCTACTCCTCCAGACGGAGTGCATATACTAAGTTGATCTCAACCATCTTAGGTTCAAACGCTTCAAAATAGGGCTCCAATCGATGCCCATTCACTTTAAGTTTCTTCCCTGTTAACAAGTACGAATCTCTACTGCACCATGAGAAAAAACGTTAAGCACAACAAAGGGTCCTATCCAACGAGACTTCAATTTACCAGGAAATAAATGAAGGCAAGAATTAAACATAAGAACTTTCTGTCCAACGGTAAACTGTTTTCTAGAAATCCTACTATCATGAAAAGCCTTTGTTTTCTCCTTGTAGATTCGTGAACTTTCATATGCATCATTACGAATCTCTTCTAGTTCACTTAATCGAAGCTTCCTTTGTTTACCAGCCCCATCCATCTCCATGTTGCATTGTTGAATATCCCAAAAAGCCTTATGCTCGATTTCAACAGGTAGATGACAAGGTTTACCGTACACAAGTCTATACGGAGACATCCCAATGGGAGTTTTGTATGCGGTTCTGTATGACCATAATGCATCGTTGAGACGTAAACTCCAATCTTTCCTTGATGGATTCACCGTTTTCTCCAGGATAGATTTCACCTCTCGATTAGAGACTTCTGCTTGCACGTTTTTCTGGAGATGATACGATGTAGCAATCTTGTGAGACACATTATACTTTTTCAACAAGCTCTGTAAGAACTTGTTTCGAAAAAGTGATCCCCCATTGTTTATTATGGCTTTTGGAGTTCCAAACCTTATAAAAATATAATCCTTTACAAAATCTGTAACCACTTTAGAATCATTAGTAGGGGTGGCTTTAGCTTCCACCCATTTCGAGACATAATCTACAACAAGTAAGATGGTATTAAGAATTCCTGGATTTGAATGAGTTGAACTTGGTTTTTGGCCCTTTTTCACTTGTAGAACTCAATTTCCTTGTTCATTTCATGTCATAATAAACTCCTTTCTTCTTCTTTGGTTGGGTGTATTGACATACTAGTTTTGGGGGTACGAATATTTGGGCATATGTCGACCAAAGAACCCAACAAGTGATAGTGAAGCAGTGTGGCCTAGAAGTTCTCGGTGGAAGGGTACAAGAAAGAAGAGTATTGATATTGTTCGCTCTAGGACTTGTATTAATCATCTGACTGTAGATGATGTGACCTGGCGACCATGGGATTTCGCCATCTTAGTCCTTGACACTGATGTTGGACGGAAAGCATCGGAGCTCTCAGACAAAAGGGTTATATTTTCTTGGCTAAGCACTGTGAGTTGATGATTTATTCTGATAGCAATGTTCTTTATTTTCTTGGATTTTTGGTTAGTTAATTGGTTTATTTTTTTATAGTTATTTTCTTTGCACGGCATAACGTGTACCATATGATGGTTATATGTGTTAGGTATATCTTCTATTTCTTCATCGCCACTGGAATGGTCTTGACTTATTTCCTGTCTTTCTCGGTCTTCCTCGCCACTTTCAGAATCTTATTCAGCTTGTGATGAATCGATAACAGTTGTCGATCGTCGTGAATATTTGATATTTTCTAACATAATTGTGTAGCACTCTTCATGCTTAAATATTTTGCCACCATTAGCTTCCTTGAAAAGCTTCCTTACTTCTTCAATCTGCTATTGTTTTAAAAAAAGTTTAGTGGACGATATACAATTCAAAATAATGATGTTCGGGATAAAAATTAAACGGGTACTTACCTTTGTTTCCGGGCCCCATCCAGTATAGTGTTCACGTTCCACTTCCACCTTTTTTTCAGAGTAAAACGCCACATCTTTACTTATTCCCTGAAATCGTTTCTGAATGGAGGTCCAAGTGTGCTCCGACATTGTAGGTATGGCTTCATTCATCCCACGTAAGATGCGAGACCATAATTTTTCCCACAATTTATCGGAACCAACACTACAATCTTGAGATATTGATAAATGAATTCTACACATCGTTACATCTTTAAATGTAGAAAAATTTGGACCTCGTGGTTTTGGTGCCATAATTTTAACTGATTTTTTAAATACAAATATATGAAACTAGTGAAATTTTTCTCGTATACAAATGAAATGGGGTAGTAGTATATGAAATACTCAACCAATTCATTTATATATGTATACCAAAAGATAGCCGTTACAACGGTAAAAAATCTCAACGGTTATTATAACCAGGAGTTCGTATACACCACCGCCCACACAGGCGCAAGTTTGGATAACGCTTAACAAGCGTACAGATGGTGCACGCCCAAGACAGGCGGACGTATGGTTCACGCCTGGATACCAAACGCTCTCTTAGCCATACGCCCCGCTGGACGTGCTCCTTTGTTGACGCCCAATACATTCGTGTGGTTCACGCCTAGATCATGAGACGCGCGGCTAGGTTAACGTCTGGCACGAGACGCACATGTAATGCCACGCTTGGCACGAGGTGCACGTCTAGGTTCACGCTCCACCATATTCTTGTTTGGTTCAGTTGTGGGATCATTTTTGATCCCAAACAGTAAAAAAACTGGAACAAAACCCCAAATACAGTCGCCCCACTGTGATTGATTTTGGGCGGATCAAAGACCAAATTTGGGTTTGATCCAGGTTTTGGTCTCATGACTGTGGATGCTCTTTGGGGAGAAAACTGCAAACTCATATTTGGAAGATGGGTGTTTTAAAATTTGTGGCGTTAGGCATTGCCTACTATTCTTGTTTAATCTTAACCATCATTCAGTACAGATGGGTGGGGCTTCATCTTGATGGATACGTGAAGGCACTTTATGTAGTTGGGAGTAACCATTTTTTTAACAAAACGAAAAGACTCATGAATTGCCTAACGTGCATGACAAAATTCCTTGTAGTTCCATAGTTCTTGAACTGGTTCATCCGTATCACTTCTAGGATTGCATTGTTTCGTCCCCATTATCACAGTTATCACTGCCTTGTACATATCTTAACCTGACTCATCCTGGTTAGTTTTGGGCCTACCCAATTTGCTCCCAACTAGAGAGTAGGATAAGGAGTGTCTAAATTTGAGTAAAAATACTAAATTACCCTCTACAAAAACCTTATATTACAAACTAAAATTAAAACCAATTACTCACTCTAATATATTCATAAGAAACGATTCTTATTCTTCTCTTCTTCTTCTTCTTCTCCTCACATCTCCCTTTTCTTTTCCATTTCAAACTAAAACATTGTCGATAATCGATGATTCAAAAAACGATTAATCATTTGATTTTTCTATATAACGAAAATGCCAAAACGAGTAAAGCATCTCACTTGAGCAACTCTACCTAGTGGAAGTCATCCACAAATTGCACAAGCAATTCGAAATAAACCGAAGAAGAAAACGGTTATGGAGGAAGATGAAGAAGCTTTCAGCTCGATACAAGCACAACAAATGGCTCGAATAAGGTACTTTTCTATCACCCCATTACTCTAAATTAGGTTTCAATCACATGCCCACACTCAAAAATTGAAAATTCTGATTCTTGGGTTTTCTGTGAAAACTCGAATCGTTTTATGTTCATGCCCACATCGTACGATTCAGATATAAAACATTTGTTGTTCATGCCCTTGTCGACCGATTCTTAAGTAATTGAAAATCCAGAGAACATTGACCCAGAATCGTTCTATGTGGACATAAACATAGAACGATTCTGGGTCGGGAAAAAACTGAACATTTTCAGAATCGTTCGATGTGGACATTCCTATAGAACGATTCTAGGTCGAGAAAACACCCAACATTTTTGTTGGTTTTTTAGGGTAGAATCGTTGGATATGAACTCAAACATCGAACGATTATTTGGTGTATAATGCTAGGAATTGTTGGATGTTGATGTATCGTGATGGCCGATTGTGGTTTTGGAATTCCTAAATTCACTTGAATTCGATTGTTGTTTATCGTATGTTGTCTTATTCATTAGGGAAAAGGGAAAGGCTAACACTAAACCGAATGTCCCATTTTGAGACACATTGTTTTTTTGGTTTGAGACGCGTATAATTGTCTTTAACGATGCTACGCATATATGCGTCTCAAATTGAAAATATGTGTTGTTTTAATTATGATTAATCTGAATTAATTAAGAGACACTTACACGACTCTTATAAGTGTCTTAAACTATGGCATACTTGTAAATTTTCACCTTAATAAGACCTTTTAGTTATTTTAAATATAAAATTTTATATATCGGATTTATAATTATTTATTTTATTTTAATTTCTATTTTATTTACTCCGAAACCCAAATTCCCCCCCAAAAATCCCTTATCTTTTCAATTTTCTAAATCTCTTTTACAGTAATTTCCCACCCAAATTTCCCCCCATATTTCTATCTCACACCAATTCATATAAATTGAAATTCAAAAATTTGTTTTTGCTTCCCACCGTTTATTTTAGGTTCCCCCATTTGTTTCCTTTCTTTTTCAGATAATAATATTTAATTAATATACACTAAATTTTTTTGTCTTTTAAGACAAAATAAAAATACAGACCTTCTTATTTACTTTTCTCTTTTCATCGTTTCTAGTTCTACTTCTAGGTGTGGGAAACAAAAAATTTCAGAGAGAAACAAATCCAGAGAAACACAAATTCAAACAATATGGGCCACTTACAAAAATCCAAATCTTTAAATGATTTTCTCTTTTGTAAACCTAAAAAGTGATATGAAAACCCCTCATTTTACAGAAATCTAAATCTTTAATTTTACTCTTAGCGTAAAACTATAGAAAAATATTGAAGTTGTGGAAGTAAAATTCCTAGAAGATCTCTAATCTCAGTTATGAAAAACCCCTTTTACATAAAACAAAAGTAACTTTGATTTATAAACCCTAAAAATTAAATTTCTAATCTTGTGTTTGAAACTCGCAGGAGAAGATTAAGTACAAAACCTAGAATATTCAAGAACATGACTAAGAATCTAAGAAGAAGAATCAGGTATAAAACAAAGGGTTAATTAGACTTTGGTACCTAGGTTTTGACCAGATTTAGTGTTTTTACTTACATTTGTCCAACGTTAGTGTTTAGTACCTGGAATCACTGTTTACCCTAGTTAACAAAGATAAAGTACTGACTTCCGTTTAGATCTTTTTTAAAAAAATATTAATACTTAACGCCGTTAACGGCGCCGTTAACACGTGAGTGTTTTAAAACTCACATGCCTTCAACATATCCTACGCTACCTTCATTCAGATCCAACGGTCGGATTTTTAGATTTTTCAAAAAAAAATGACCGTTGGCTGGACTTTATAAAAGCACTTGTACATATCCAACTTTCACCACCATCACCTGCAAATTCTCATCTTCTTCTTCAACTACTAAATTCTTGAAAAAATTTCACACAAAAACATACATAATGGAGGGTTCAAGCTCATCACCAATTACCAAGTGTTCTCTATGTATTTCTACTGGTCATGTTGCCAGAGATTGTCCTTGGGAAGGTACAAAATGCACACTAACCAACTGCAAGGGGTACCTGTTTCTTAGAAAAGCAATAAAAGGAAAAAATGGATTTCAACCTTATGTGAAGTGCAACTACTGTGGATTTTTCATCTGGTTAGATGCTTATGTAGCTTCACACCAAGGTATTCCACCACCTATTCCACCAACTTTACCAGATGATAAAAAATGATTAAAAGAGAAGTAATTTTACTGCTACTCATACGGGGAAGCTGATCACATGGCTTATAACTGCAAAAACAACCTCTTACCATGCACAGATCCATGTTGTGATGGTAAGATGAAGCTGCTCACTTCTACAAAACCAGAATCTATTGGAAACAGATACTACTTATGTCAAACATGTAAGAAGGTTAAGTTTCAATAAATATGTAAGAAAGTGTTGGAATATGTATGAACCTAGTAAGATACTGTCATACTGTTATAAGTAGGTAATAAAGAAAATAACTTAGCAACTGCATATGTTGTTCACAACCTTTAAACATGTACTCCTAAGTAACTGCAGTGGTCCAAAAAATAATAACTAAGCAACCTAAAGCATAAATGATAACTAATCAGTTAGGTCAATATTAATTCCATTAAGGGCATTACCAATGGCGCTTTGAATTCTTCTACTTCTTCTTGGTGGTGAAGGCAGATCAGGTTGAAGCAGTTCTGCAATTTCAGGCAATGTTGCAGGCTCAGTGACTCTTTTCCTCTTTTATTGTACATCACCACCTATGGTTCTAACACCACCACCTCTTGGACCACCATTGCCACCTCTCATATCAACTCCTGTAATCCCAATACCAACAATGTTGCCTCTTTTTCTACAAACAATACCTGAACCACCTCTACCCCCACCTTTAGTGCCTGGAGTCCAACCACCTACACCACCTCTTACTCTTGTAGAAGGTCTGCCAGGAGGTACCCAAACTGGTGGTGCTGCTGTTGCAGATGGTGATGTTGTTGCAGATGGTGCTGCTGTTGTTGGTTCTTCAACATTATCCCCAAACAACAAGTACTCAGATCCCCTCCTCATGGTCCCATTCCCTCCACCTCTAGTTCTTGGACCACCTCTAGTTCATGGGCCAGCTCTAGATCTTGGACCACCTCTACTAGTGGCAGTTGTAGCTCCACCTGGCATTCCACCTGCTTGTGCACCTGTCACGTCAGACCCATCACTTCTGCCACCTCTACCCCCACCTCTGCTATTGTTCTGTTGTTGACTTTGTTACTCCTTAAAATCCTCAGCTGGATTCCTTCCCACATGTGGTTCACCATTTACAAACAAAGAAAAAGTTAGAGACAAAAAAAAAGTTATAGTTAAATATAAAGTAAACAAAACTATAAATCTTATCACCTTCTTGTTGTTCAAGTTGATTCTTTTTAGGATAACCTTTTTTGTTGTGTCCAAACTCTTTGCATTGGGAACATTGCTTCCTTTGCAATTTCCACCTCTAGACTCATCTGCATCTCTTCTCCTTTGTGTTCTTGGTCTGCCTTTTTGTTTTCAAAAGGATGTGGTGCAACCTTGTGTTATATGTCATCCTTTGCCATCCACTTAGACTCATTAGCAATGGGACCAACCATTCCTTCATAAGTTGTTATATATTTGTCAACCTTGTGGTAATCATCAAACAACCTGCAAAACCATAGTTTGAATCATAAAGGAATTACAGTGGTATCATATAAAGTTTAACCAACAGGAACTAAAGTGGTGAAGATAGACTTATTCTTTCCAGTCTGCATTCCTGTTATAAAAAGAAGCTTTGATTGCATGTTCACAAGGAATCCCAGTGACATCCCAAAACCTACAGTCACATTCATGCTTGGAAAGTGTTAGCACCCAAGATTGTTCATTTTTGTCATCAAGGATTGTCCACACATCTCTGCTAGTAGGTACTCTTTCAAATGTAGTTGCATTTTCTCTATTTAACTTGTATTTCTCTTCTTCCTTAGGTACCACTCCTCAATCTTCATAACCCTCACCTTGTATTTTTCTATCAAACATCAACCTTGACACCATAAGATGATATTTCTCAAGAAACTTGCATATAGGCAACCCTCTTAGGTCCATAATCCAAGCATTAAAAGCTTCACAAAAAATTGAAGTTATATGTTCACAACATGATGAAGTATCAAAAAAAGCTTTTGCCTAATGTGCTAAATCTTCTTTATGTAGATAACTCACTGCTTCTGGTCTTAAATACTTCATCTTGTTCATGTTAATATCATGGTCTTCCTTCACATATGACCTAGCTGCATTCCACATTAGTGACTCTAGATGCTTTCCTGGGTCATACCTCTTAAATTTTTTGTACATGTGCCTAACACAAAACCTATGGTGATGGTTCACATCACTAAAATTTGTGTCAACAGCTGATATAAGTCCCTTCTCCCTATCAGATATGAATGTAAGTGCTCTAGGATACTCTTTTAAATAAGGTGCAATAATCCTAAGAAACTCGGTCCAATTATCTTTTTCTTCTTTTCTACACAAGAAAATACCAATGGGAAACGATCCGTTGTTTGCATCTAATGACATGATAGAAAAACACACACCACCATATTTACCTTTCAGAAAACAACCATCTAAACCTAGAATAGGTCTACAACCATTCTTAAAACCATCTAGGGAAAACTTATAAACTATACATGCATGTTTGAACTTACCACTTTCATTTGTTGCACAACTAGCAACGTTACCTGCATTCCTCTTTAGTATTTGGTTGCAACACTCAGGGATCATGGCATAGCTGTCTTCATAGTTACCAAAAACTCTCTCCATACACATATGCCAAGCAGACCAAGCTGTCCAGTAAGAGATCTCTACATGATAAACCCTCTTAACTTCATCCATGAAATCCTTTGGTTTATAGTTTGGATGAGCTTTGAACACATCTAACATAACCCTGAATACCCACCTGCAAAACATCACAACTAAATAAGTATAACAGTGTTGTGACAATATAAAATAACTTAGGAAATAAATAAAGAAATAAATTAGGGTTAGGTCAAGCCAAAAGTTATTTCACACCTTGCATTGGCTAAGGGATTTTGAATTCCATGTGTTGGTATACATGTGTGCTCAAAAGGACCATTCTTGCACCTAAATGTCACTTTATCCCAAATCCTGGTGCAGTATACATTCCATTTGCATTTTTGGTAGTTCTTGCATTCATAATGTTGTTGAAGCTGGGTATTCTTCTTCTGGAAAATGTCAAAATTCTGAAAGATGTTCTGATCCTTGATGTAATCCCTGCATTCTTGATATGAAGTTCATTCCTGCCCAACAAATATCTTGTCCAATATTGTTGTGTTACTCTTCCAAGTCTTCAACTCTTCCTCTTCATAAACTCTGTCTGTCTCCTTCACATAATCCTTATACTATGCACTCTTCTTAACCATAGTCAAGTCATCTTCTTTATCATTGGAGTTCTCCTGTGGAGCTATTATTTGCTCTTCTTCTTGGTCTGACTCACCAGCAGAGATATACTCTTCTTCAGGTCTACAATCATCAATGCTGACTAGCTTTTTCTTAGTTGGTTGCTTAGTTGGTTGCACATATGATATTTCTACTTGAGTAACTGATTCAACAGGAGTAACATCCATATCAATATTTGCTTCTTGTTCTAATTGAGTACTAGTACAACCATTTTCTATACAATCATTTACAGCACTACTAGACCCACCCACCAATTTAACTCTTTTCTTTACAACTTTCTTTAATTTTCTTCCACTACTAACCTTTTCTACACCTTTGCTAACTTCATTTACAACAGAACTTGATCCAACTGCATTAGACCCACCATCTGTGTCCATATTTACATTTTCATCTACATTTACAACACCCCCAACATTTACAACACCCCCCTGACTTGAAACAAATCCGCTTTGATTCCCTGTAGTACTACTTGTCCTGTCATACTTGTGTAACTGAGACAACCAATCTAATTTTTCTTCCAACAAACAATCAACCCTTTCATCTTTTTTATCAGGATCCCTCTTATCCCTACTTGCCCCTACCAGATAGCTATCTTTAGTGGGGTAAAACTTAGGGAATTCAGAACCACCCATTTTTGCATATCACCATCACACAAAAGTTATAATTACAGCATATTTTAATCAATAACCATGTTATACTTTAATTACAACATATACAAAAGTCAAAATTGCTGCATAAAGATAAAATTGTGAAAATAAAATAAAAAATTTGAATTTCGACAAGCCCACGTTATATTTCCCCTTTTTAATGATTTAAAAACACCCAAATCGAAAAATCTCCAATTTTTATAAACCCTAAATTAATTTAATCGAAAAATTGAAGAGATTAAACAAAACCCAACACATGAACTAGTCTTATAATTACTATTGATATCATAAATTATGAACCTAATGCAGACAAAAAACAATTACTAAAGAAGTCTAACCACTTACCACTGAAATCGATTGAACAATGGTAACAAGACCTTGATTAACTTCGCACTACTAATAATCCTGACAAAAACACCTCAATAATCTCTTCAAATATCAGTGGATCACGATCGATCACAATGTTCAACTTTCTTTTTGATTTTCTGGTAGATGGAGGCGGAGATGTTCTTCTCTGGTAAATGGAGGCGGAGAAGACGAAAACAGATTAGGGTATGGTTTCTATTTTCGTTAGGTAGATATTAACCGTTCATCTTTGAGATGGAACAAGATCTAATATAAACCGTAGATCTTAACCATTAGGGACTTGGTTTGTCATTGTTAGCAAAGTTTATTTTTTTTAGTAATTCAAATTTAATTGACGAAAAAAATAACACGTCATCAGTTCACGGGTGAATAGTGATTCCATGTACTAAACACTAACGTTGGACAAATGTAAGTAAAAACATTAAATCTGGTCAAAACCCAGGTACCAAAGTCTAATTAACCCTAAAACAAACCCTAACTTGATTACTTGTTTTGGGTTTTCAATCTTGAAAGATCTGTGAATAATATATCTTGAATGGTATTTTTCTCTCTAGATTTTGCAATTATGTGTTTGTTTAGTTGATTTTATGGCGTATGTTTATGATTATAATCTTATGAAGTGATATTTTAATTTTGACCATATATTCTTAAGGGTTTGAGTATTTTATTTTGATTCTAGCCTTTGTTTCAACTGAAAATGTTTGTATGATGGTATATCTAGGACCTCGTCGAAAGGACGGTAAGAACTTGGTGGCTAACATTGTAGGGGTTCGGCGGGAAAAGCTAAAACGATCTCCATCAATAAACCAACTGAAGTGGAGCACCAAAGACAAGAAGAATCTTCGTCTTCTGCTACAGAATTTGAAAGAGTTCAAAGTGAAGAGGAAAGTGATAAAGAAGATAGTGAAATCCATGACGGAGAATATCCACTAGCACCTCCACAACAACAAGCACCCTAGGGGGATAAATATAAAAATACAACGGCAGAAAGGAAGAAATAAAAGAGCATACAAGCCTGAGATTATGTTAGGTCGCCACCTCGATGAGGCCATTCCTGGGTTACCGGGCGACGGAGAAAATTTTCTATGAGGGTATCAACACAGTTCAGCGGCTACGATCTGTGCAACCACGGTAAGTATCTCTTCCTTATGTTGAATATCGTATACTTTATTATTTAAGTTATCATGCACTTTCTAATTTATCGTGATATGTTATTTAGGATCACACTGATGTCATGCGTCTTCCAAAACACCAATCATCATACATCAAAATGCAGTCATGGCCACTGGATGGAGAAGCGCCCGAACTCATACGGATCGTCGAAGAATCGGGGTTGATGTATGAAGTAAATAACTATGTGGTTGGGTGTGAAAAACCCCTTGTTTTTTTCTTCATCGAAAGATATTACGCGGAGACGAATACTCTGCACCTTCCGTTTGGGGAAATGAAAATGACCCCAAATGATATGCAGTTGATCAAGGGTCTCAGTGTTGGAGGTAAAGCCATGAGGGGGCCCAAATACGAGAATGAACTTAGTTGGAAGGTCATCTACGAGTTCACTTTGAGGGAGTTTGGTAGGGATACAGACAAGACCACGAGGGAGATGACGGTGGTGGATGGGAAAAAGTAGAGAATATTCCACCTCAGGAGCTTAAGGGAACAATTCTTGGGGAAAAGGATCTTCATGATAGAGTTCAACTGACCAAGCATCGTATCACTGCTACCGCTACCACATTTATTTTATCTATCTTGGGATATGTTATCTTCTCCGACGTTTTCGGTTCTGGGGTGAAAGCCTACTACGTCCAGTTAGTGGAACCATTGAACAAAGTCCGTGACTACTCTTGGGCAGTGATTGCCTTGCATACATATTGGACGAGATGAGAAAGTGTACTAGGGTAGACATGACCCAAGTCAGAGGGAATGAGGCTCTTTTCCATGTAATTCAAGGGGTGTAGTAATGGAGCTTTGTTTTATCTTACTTTTCATATTCTCATTTATATTTTTACATTGATGTAGGTGTGGATATACTTGCACTTCCCAAAATTTTCTAAAAGGTCCTCTGTAAGAGGGGGTTGGGACTGTGTTTTTTTTCGAAACAAATACTTCTTCAACTGCAAGACAAAGAGTCAGGAGAGGGACCTCCTTGATCTGTGGAAGGCGCTAGACAACTTGACGACGGTGAATGTTGTCTTTCACCCTTACAAGGACGACTTTATAGAAGGAAGGATGGTTGGGTGCTATGAACAACGTTACCAAGGACCTCTTTTTATACCCCAAAGGCTATGTAATATGCAACCCGACAAGAGTAGTAAGGAAATATGGTGTTGTGCAGTGCATCTATGACGATGTCGAATACAAATTAGACATGACTAAATGTAAGTCCCTTGAGAATGATATTGAGGTTGTTTACAATCCTTCACTATCATCCGTTATTTGAGAGAGTAGGTCGTCTTACGTACGCGGAATGAGTAGGCATGTGAACTCAGATACCGAAGCATCTCTGGATTACATGTCATGGTACCTCAACGTTTCTCACATTCGTGTGATACTAATAGACGAAATGCCCTTGATCAAGGACCGGTATAAATCTCTCGATGTTCTGGTACGTGTTGTGGTCTCTTATGGTATGTTAAGAGGGTTTAGCATGAATTGTAACTTGGTTTTTGTTTGAAATGAAAACAGGGAAGACGAATCACGCATATGATCAACGAAGCAAAAATATGTATCGGGAGAGGAGAACATGTTGTAGCGAACCAGGAGAATATTGAAGAATACCAAGCTCTGGAGGATGAACAGGATGGTGCTAGATTTGAGGAGACAGTTGACCCGGTGCCAACAAGAAAACCAAGAGTGAGAAAGGATGCTCGAGGTGAATCAAGAAGTAGTCGTGGTCTTGGGGAAGTCGATGATGTGGTTGAATGAATGCATTCGTGTTTCTTAAACTTATGTCTTTCACTATGGATAATTATGTCTTTAATTTATGTTTGTCGTTTGGATTTAAAAATATGGATAATTAGGTTTATTAGTTTATGAAGGAATGGATTTAGTTGGTTTTAAAATTGTTGTGTTGGCTAAGACGCGACAAAAAAACTACAATTTGGGCCAATTTATAATTCGAACTCTGGCTGTTTTTATTACAAGAATCGTCGACATGGATAAACCTATCAAATGATTCTAAACAGAAAATGCAAAACTTTTTCCAGGGATTCTGAATCGGTTGATGTTAACGTTCATGTAGAACGATTATATAGACTCGGAAAAAACGTATTTTTTGTTGGTTTTTTAGGTTAGAATCGTTCGATTTGGGCATCCATATCTAACGATTCTAGGCTAAGAAAAAACCAAAGTTTCTGTTGGTTTTTTACCCTAGCAACGTTTGATGTTGGCATCCATATTGAGCGATTCTAGACATAGAAAAAACCAACTTTTTACCCTAGAATCGTTCTACGTAGGCATCCATATCGAACAATTCGAAGCATAGAAAAACCAAACTTTCTTGTTGTTTTTTATCCTAGAATCGTTCGATATGGACCTATGTAACGAACGATTCTGGGCAGAGAAAATACCAATTTTTATTATTGTTTTTAGATTAGATTCGTTCGATGTGGACCTATGTATGAAATGGTTATATATGTTCTAAAAATTATTTCTACACAAAAAATATATTATAGAAATACTTTTCTTAGATTCGGAAATCAAAATCGTACAGGACAAGCCTAAACCACGAAAGTAGCCGTTCCGTTCTCGGTCACAAGGAGAGAAGATGGGTTGATTTTAGAGGAGGGAAGCATAGAAAGTTGAGGAAATTAGTGGTGATGAATTATGTGTAGAGGGTTTGAACTATGGAGAATAACAGAGCTTGTGAGAATGATCAGCTTGTTCTGTTTTCTGAATGGGCTGAGTAGCCTATTTATAGTAGTTGGGAACACACACGTTTTCCTTGTAAGTAGTGGAGATAGTGAGGAGATAGAGAGATGGAGATTGTGAGGATAATGGTATAACCGCCCATTATGTTTGGGAAGTTTCTGGAAACCATTATTACATTATCTCTGTAACTGCTATAACCGTCACCACTACTTTGTAAATTTCTCATCATGCGTTGTGGCAACACCGCATTATATAAACCACCAAACCAATACCCATGAAGAATACCCCCATGTAATATGTTTTGATTTCTCGTAGGAGTTAGTGGAGTCATGGACTCAAAGCACGTGAGTAATTTGTGAGTTTGTCGTAAGATAATCCTACCAATAAGTTTTATGCCAACTTAGCATGGCAATGGCATATTTGTGGTATATTCGCATCATGCAATTTGTTCTAGCAACAATGGCACATCCGAGTGTTATAAGCGCGATTGAGGTGTTGCTAGCACATGCTACTGTCATGGATATGGCCTAAGTGAAGGCGCTAGCAACGAAGGATGACGCTGTCACGAGCATGCAAGGATGGCGCGTACAAGGAAAAGGTAAGGAATGTACTAGTTTTGCTAGCGCTAGCGCTAGCACTCTGGCACGAGCACTAGTGCTGGTTGGTTTGGCACATGGACTAGTTGATGTTGGCGCGTTGGTGCTGGTGCTGGGAGCATGGCTAAGGCTTGTTAGGGCTGACACTTGCTAGTTTCTTGACCATTGCCTATGCGCTGCCGGCGTTGGTATTTACTAGTGACGTGGCCATATCCATGGCCATGGCCTGTTTAGGGTTCTCAGTCGCATGAGATTTAGTGTTAGCATGATTGGCTTTTATGCAGTGCATACAAAACATATTCAAGGAATTCAGTCGTGGAAGTTTACAACTTGAGATAATGTTCGATGCGACTCTGCATTTAGATGGTATGCATTTAATTAGCGCTTTCATTCATAAATATCATATCATCCATTCCGAATGTTCGGGATTTTGTATAATAAGCGTATTCTTATTAATGCAGATAGTTTGCATGGATGCACATGAAATAATGAGGGTTTAGCCCGGTAAAGCCCTGAAATTTTGGAGGTTCATACAGATACAAAAGAGCTACCGGGCTAATTTATCCATGAGCTGAATATGCCTTCTCAATTCTCTTGCGGAATGTAAGGTAGAAGTACATATCCATAATTCGGATACCGGGTCAGAAATTTATACATATTTATTTCATGCTTCTGCAGCAGGGAAAAAGTAATATTATGATTTTCTCCCTTGTCAAAAACTCAACATCAACATTGAGTCCCCTGCTTAGCGCGGAACAATAATGTGTTTCATGGTAAGCACTTGGTGGTGACATTGAGACAGAAATCAAAATTTAAAACTCAGTCGAGAGTAGTAACTTAACTTTATCTCCTCCAGAAAATGTCCTTGGCGCAGACGCGGGATTTAGGACCAGACTCTCCTGTGGGCAAGGAATAGACTTTGTTGATTAAGGTTTGATTGTGTAGCTCCAGGTGCTACTTATGACATCGGCAAAACAGCAATAGATACGAGATGGACATCCATAGATCAAGCTTGAAGTCGTAACCCATGGTAGCAAGATTGGAAGTCGGGTTGATGATAAACCATAGCCGCAGATGAGGCTAGCAGTAAACTCTGACATCTTAAGATAGACTTAAACGGATCAATTTTGAAGCATGAAGATCCGTTGACGTTGTCTCATATTAACAAGAGTAACGAGTAACAGAGCTGGCAACAACAACATCATAAGTTGAGACAGTAATGGTCGCAAGAGTGAAGCAGTGGTGACACAAGGTTAGTGACGTCTTACGATGTTGTTAAATATATTAGGAGACGACGTAGGTGATGGCCTGTTTGAGAAAATATGGACATGTTGGTGGATGAGATCTCTCTGAGGCTGATTCTATTCAATCCCGTAGGGAGACCCTAGTTTATGTAGCATTGGCTCCAGGAGCCTTAAAATCTTCATACGATGTTTGTTTCTGACGTTTGACCCCAAATTTTGAAGCTAACAGATTAAGATATCATATGCAAAAAGAATCACCTGATTCGGATCTTGTAAGGTCAGTCAACCATACGTGCACATTTGTAATTTGTAATCCCGTGCAAATTTTCAAACTCCGTAGACTTTAGGGAAAAAGTCACATCTCTTAGCCCAAAGATCCGATTGACACGCCCTTTTAGTATGTCGTAGTAGAGACATGGATGAACACTCTCGTGAAGGATGTGTTGTCCCGTTCCTCGCAGATTGTTATCAATTTCTAAGTTTATAGGATGCATATGTCATAGCAGGAGCAACAACGACGAATAAAAGGGCTCCTGATGGGAAGTGTTGATATCGTGAGGATGTGGCTTCTTAAGATTTCCAAGAGTATATGACGCTCTGAGAAATAAATAAGGATCTCAGTGGAGGTTAGGACTTCATGGAAAGTGATCCCATGGATGACTTCATGGCTAACGACCTCGTGACAGGCTTCATGGCTGACGACCTCATAACAAACGGTGAAGTTGGTCGGTTGTCATCCAAACAAAACTAATTCAAGTTCTTACTTCACTAATATAGATTAGAGTAATAAGTACAAGTTCGTTCCCACAGAGAGGTAGGTGATTCTTAATTACTTTCGATTACTTATGTAAACAGGGGGTGGGGGGTTGGTTGTGATTATAACTAAATTATACTAAAGCAAAAAGATTAAAACGAATATCAGAGATAAAGAACATTGGTTAGAGAGTTCATCTTCCATCTTCCAACATGTTATCAACCAAATCATACTCAACATTCATGCACTCTCAATATCAATAACCCTAAAGCATCATATCGCAGGCTTACTCCGGCAAAACTCCTATTATCATCAAAGGCGCAAGAGCCACTCTTTGAATCCTTTTCAATGAATAACTTGGCGCAAGATCCACTCAAGTTTAACCAAATGAAATCAATGGTATTTGTGAGTTGAGGTTATTCTAAGCAATCCGGCGCAAGATCCACTCGGATTTAACCCAGGTCACGCTTCTACACATAATTGCATGGCAACACCCCATCGTTGACAACTATGTTATACTACTTGTAACAAGGGTCTTTCGACAATTCCGG
>JAJJMC010004794.1:645997-699328 GCA_023531435.1 Papaver californicum | reverse complement strand
ACAACTATGTTATACTACTTGTAACAAGGGTCTTTCGACAATTCCGGATCTCAAACCCTAGTTTAGCTATAGATGTCAATGCATGCTCATCTAATTTGCAACTTAAACAAACAAGCAATCCATCATACAAGGTGTTATAAACGGTAGAACATAAGCGATTATGAAGAGATTATGAACATATGAGAATGAATACTTCAATTAATAAACATGTTTTCCAACTTAGCACTACATCTCTAACCAATAAGAAAAGTTTAGTTCATCATGGATTTCTCAAAATCCATGGAAATAATCAAGAAAACAAGTAAAGCAAACCCTAGTTATCGTGATGATCAATTGCAACTCCCAACCCTAGATTCTTGTTCTTCTTGTGTTTTCAAGTGTAAAAAGTATATTTTTAATATCTTGTATGTCTCCTTATATAGTAGCCACGAAATCTCGGTTTTGAATCCTTCCGGGACCATGTTTTCCATATTTTAAAAGCCCACACACGTGCCAAATTCCCCAGTTACGGTAGGGTTCGAGCCAATAAACCCAACCGATTTTCTGACAAAAAAATCTCAGCCAAAATCCCCAGATTTACGGTTGGGTCTGAGTCAATAAACGCATCCGATTTTCTGACACAAAAATCTCACCCAAATCCCCAGATTTACGGTTGGGTGTGAGCCAATAAACCCAACCGTAATTCTTCCTGGACACTTTTTTGTATTTCACTGTTTTGATCATTACTTCCTCATCCGATGTCTGATTGACCTCATTCTTTTTGGGTTGACTTCGTATTTCAATTCTCTATAAGATGGAAATGACAAAATCTACATATCTCTTCAACTAATTTTACGGTTGGGTTTGAGAGTCTAGACCCAACTGTAAATCTTTCTGGAATTTGCCTTCAAAACCAACTTGAAATGAGGAAAGAATGTTCATGCACGCGAGGGAATACTCCATGTTGAACAAACATGCTCGAAGGTTCATTAACGATGTATTAATGTGAGAGCTTCAAGAATATGTGTACTAGATCATGTAATACAATGCTGATTTCCTAAACTATGTAACGCAATGCGCTAGTTTCCTAAACTATGAATGAAATTTGTCTTTTATAAAGTGTCCTGGAATCGTTTCATAATAACATCCACATCTACCGATTATTAAAATCGTCTTTTATGAAAGGAGATATCCATCGATTTTGGTGTTCTTCGTAAATGAAGAACACCAACCCATAATCGACATGCGTTATCCATCGTATCCACTAATTCTGGGTTGATTAACTTAAAAAAAATCAAAATATATAAGATCTTTGCAAGTTTTGATGATTACTTAACATTGGTTGATTTCGCAACTACAAGATTAATCAACTATTAATTGAATTAATTAACATTAATTAAGTATGTTAGTCATTAACAAAAAAGTTAGATAAGGGGGTTTTGATTTTTTCATAATGACCGTGGTTTAACTTTTAGTGGCAGACCCAAAATAATTCGGATAAGCCAAAACTAGCTAGGTAAGTCATCCTTCAAACATTTTAGTTTTGCATCCAAACATCAAGATGTATTAAGAGTGAAACAAAGAAAGTAATGCAGTTTTAAAAAGAAAAAAATATAATAGTGGTTGATAATGGTAACACAGAAGAGCAATATTAGAATTTCGCTAAACTTAAAAGTCTAAAGATAGGCGTAACTTAAAATTAAAAAAAAAACAACAGAAAAGCAATTGTGATGATCAATGTTCTTGGTGTGTTTCATTCTCTCGTTGACGTAGAAATTGAAGTGCTTCTTTTTCTGCGTTTAAAACTTCATTGTCACGCTCAATGCAAATCGGCAGTTGACGCAATCTAATCAATCCGTCTTTGTTCATATGTGAAATATGGTAAACATTTTCTCCTTCTTTTTCAAGATTTCAGCCATGCATGTTTGCAACGTCAAAAAAATTATGTTTATTTTTCCAGGTGAGTATTCATCATAAGCCTTTTGCACACCCTTGACTAATTCAAGCACAGTACCTGAAGCCTCTTCGTGTTGATGTTCATCAATAAATCTAAAAAATCAAAGATTATTGACATTTAAATCAGGACTACTTGGCGTTTGAGAACACATTTGCACGTCCATTCCGGATTGTCGAACGACTTCACAAAACTCTTTATCTGTAATACTTATATGCGGCTTCGCGTTGTCTTGTTGAATGAAGATTGTGCTACCGTCATGTGCCCTTTTTGTTTGATTGCAGGGTAGTTTGTTGATTAAAAAAGAACGAGTAACTACTTTCTTGAACGATTTCATCGGTCTCATCTATAAAGTTCCTGCTACACGGTTTTGCTTGTTCTCTTTGCAGCCACCATAAAAATAAATGCCCATATTCCAATTTTCCCATCAAATATAACATTTCCAGTTTCATCATATCTGGGACGAGCCAATGCACATAAAAGCATGACCTTTGGAATAAATCGCTTACTATGACACGTACGAAAAAGTTCTTGATAAACACATTTTTGTATCTAAATTGTTCTCAATTTCATATTTTGTTGGTACTCAATTTTGTACTTACTGTGTGATTTTATGTCTTTGTAGGTACTTTTAGAAAATAAACTTTTATGGAAGAATTGTCTTAAAAAGTTGATAGAGGCACCCCAGAAAAAAATACTAAAGGCACCCTAACTTTGGATAAGGGCACCCACCAGTTTACTAAAGGCACCCGTCCTTTTAAATTCAAATCCGAAAAATGCTGGAAGAAGTTCTTCACGTGAAAGGAATTTTCCGAGTTAGTTTGGACCGAGATTCATGGGATTTAAACGTGTTTTCACTATACCAAGTTGAAGAAACTATCAAAAGAAGTTGAAACACGTCAATCAAAAGGTTTAAAGCCATAAAACAAGCTGAAAAAATCGAGTTGTCAACGGAAAAGAGTTTACTCCTTGATTTGGATAAAAAAGAAATCTGAGTTGGTTTGGGATTGTTTTCTTGAGTACTTATCGATTAGGATTGGTTGTTAGGGTTATCTGAGCCTATATAAAGCAAAGATATGGAGTAAAAAAGGGGAGAGCTTCAACTGAAAAAAAACAGGAAAAAAAAAGTGTTGCTGATGTAGGGAAGAACAAGAATAGGCGACAATTTTTTCAACTGAACAACAACGGATATCTTCGTCTTTGCAACATTTATCTTCAGCTGCAACGGTTTATTCAACCCATCTGCAACGGATATCTTCAGAACAATAACTTTTATCTTTAGTGGAAGCACTTTCTTTCTGTAACAGTGGAAACAATTGTCTATAGCACCATTACACCGCAAGCTCTCTATTTACACAATTTTCACTCTTTTCATCTTTGTAAACAATTTTTGAGCCATGAATACACATGCTAAGAGTCTTTACAACATGAGGAGCTAGACTCCATTGCTGAGGCACGAAAGAAGCCATTTTTCCAATAATAAAGTGGTATATTTGTTCAATGACGTTGAGGAATGAATTTCATCATTTCAAAATCGGTGTGAATCTTCTTGTGACCAATTTTTTCACCATTTTCAAACAGACATCAACTGGAACAACATTTCAAAGAGCTAATTTGGTAGCATGCCAAAGTCGCTCAACAAACCTTTTTCCTACGGAAAAATGATTTGCAACCTTGGATAAAATATCTTTCGGTAGTTTTTCATTTACAATCTCATTTAATAACATTTGTATGATTGATAATTTTTGATCAGGCGTAAGATTTTTCGTTTAGTTCCATTGTCGAATATTAGTAGGGGAAAGTAATTCTCCTTCTAATTGTTGATTTAAATCAGAAAGAATTTAAGTGAAATTGATATGATTATGCTCCTCATTTGGTAAGACAACATTCTTTTGTATATGTTTGATTCAAATCAACTGAAAAAAGATAATAGAGGGGGTAGTGGATGTGGAGGTGAATTAATTCATCATTAGATGACAACTCATTATCTTCTAAAACCTGATTTAAATCAAATTCCATATCTTTCTATACGGAGTAGCTTTAGATGTTCATACCATATTTATAAACATATAGTAAAGTCCAAAACATTTGTTAAGGGAGTGATTTTGGCTCCAAAAAGAAATTTCAAACAAATTTAACAAGCTTTGAAAATTTAAGTTCAGAAATTCCAAACCGTATTCTAATATTAACTTTTTCATTATCATATGGAAACTAACCAAAGAATATTAGCTCCAATATTTTTGACTCCAAAACGGAAATTTTCAAGAGAAATTGGCTCTAATGTTTTTTTTGGTGTTTATGGAACTAGTCATAAATTGAAGCTATAACAAATGTTTTCATAAATTAAAGTTTTGCAGAAAATAATGTAAAAAATGGAAGTTTTAGATAGAGAAAATGGAAGATGGAATACATTACCTTAAATTTCGGTTTATTCTAGGAGTGATTAATATCCGTTTTAGGAATAATATAAAGGATAAATTAGGAAATTTTTTATCAAATTATAAAATTAAAATAATTCCTTAATATTCGAGATTTTAGTCCCTCTGCCTATATAATAGATACAGAGGGAATATGTATATAAAACTACTATTATAAGTTAAATTTATCTAATTTTTTGACATGCGTTAATGATTTTGTTTGAAATGAAATGAAGGAATGATAACTTCATCAAGTTATTTGGTGTTACTATAGTAAAATCACGAGAGAAAAAAAATGATTAAGCATACACGATCAAACTAGATGTTTCTTTTGCTTTTAGTATAGTTTTTCGGATCATTATCGGATATCCATTATTCTTAATGAAACAGATACAAAAAGAAATTTTTAATATATGATAAATATTAACGGATTCCGATACGAAATGATCACCATCTATTCCGTCAAATACAGTTGACAGGCCCACATAAACCATTCACATAATCACAAAGATGGGTAAAAAAAAAACTCCTTGCTTATCAAAAAAAAATTTATAAGAAGAACTTGCTTATAAATCTGGTCATAAATCTCTGGAGACAAAACCAAATCTAAAAGAAACCTATTATTGGGATCGCAGCCCTTGGCTCTTAGGGGCTGCATAGGATTCAAATATCCTAAATGTGGATATGGGGACCTAATCTATAGTGAAAGTCAAAAATACCCTTCCTCCATAAATAAACCTAAATCTAACAACTATGCATAAAAAAAATATGATTCTTCTCCTTCTCTCCTCCTTCATAATTCATGATGAAAAAAAAAATCAATTTCAACTATAGGAACTACTTACCGCTATGAATAGATGAACTCCTAGTCGTAAACACTCACTACGACTAGGAGTTCAACTTATCTTGACTGTAAGTAGTCTATCTACGGCTAGAAAAATAATGAATTCCTAGTCGTTGAGTATTTTACGGCTGATTTAAACTTAGTAATTTATCTACGACTAGGAACTAATCATTTCCCAGCTGTAGGATAATGATTTTTTGTTATTTACGACTTGAAAATGATAAATTTCTTATTTTCATACCGAGTACAAGCCTATTACGGCTATGAATTGATGAATTCCCAGCCGTAAATGAACTAGGGCTAGGAATTGATCATTTCCCAGCCTAATATATTTGTATATGTTATTTACGGCTAAGAAATGATTAATTCCTAGCCGTAAGTAGTTCTGAAAAAAATAAAAGTGAGGGGGGCGTATGCCTCCTTCGTTGATTTTAAAAGTTAAATAAAATTATGTTTTATAAAAATTATTAATTTAATTCAATCACTAATCTTAATTAGTTTAGCTAATTAAGTTGATTATCACTAATTAATCTAGGTATTATGAAAAATAGTTGGATAAGGGGTATTGGGGTTGGTTACAAAATAACCCTATTTTATCATCTTATAAACCCTATTAAAAAAGTCTGCAACCCCGTTAATAGGGTTCATCTAAAATATAGTGATACGAGGGAGAGAGCTACAAACATTATAGCTAGGGATGCACAGGAACCGAACCGAAAAACCGCATCCGCCCGAACCCGATAAAATCGTAGGTTTTTAAACTGAACCCATCCGCCACGGGTTGGTATACGGTTTTGAAAATCAAAAACCCGGTCACCACGGGTCGGTTTACGGTTTTAGCATAACACCCGCCCGAACCCGCCCGTATAACCCGATTGATATGAGCCATTGATTGAGATTAAAAGTATTCATCCTAGCCATCCATATAACATTCTACTTACTTACCAAAAGAAAACCTAATCTTTTCAATCCATTCCATCTCGTTCTCTTCTCCGCCTCCACTCTTCGACTGTATTACCTGCGGAAGAATTATGAAGTTCTTAGTTTAAGGAGGTTTACTGCATACCTACCAACTCCTTTTCCTCAATGCCTGGTCTAATATATTTTTTGTTGTAGGTTACATTTCTTTTTTTTGTGCAAAACACTTACTGTTGTGGTTATGCAAAATATTTTTTAGGGATGTGGATGTTCAGCTTGAGGAGAAATGGTTGTTGGAGAGAGACGCCAGCAACGACACTATTGTCTTATCCAACTTCATCAAGTTGTTAGAAGAAACCCGTAAATGCTAGAAGAAACACGGGAGTTCAACAACAACACATGCATCATATAAGGTTGAAGTTGATTTCTTCAAGTGTAAGTGTTTTTTGCATTCTTAGAAAATAATTGCTCCACTAAGGGTTTTGTTTTGCACTGATTTTTCATCTTATAGTGGTTCTATTATCCATTCCCGGCTTCGTTGTAGCTGCAAAAACGTCATTTGCAGGTGATTTTATTTGTAACATTAGTTCAGTTCCAACTATCATCACCGTAAATTGCTTATTATCTGAGACTAAGATGATAATGTGCTATGACATTGGTTTCCATTCGAGTTGATAGGGTTTCAATCATAGAAAGGAATAGACATTATGATTACCTGAGTGGGGGCATGATTTTGTGTGATCCAATTAAAAATATAGAGCTTCAGCAGTTAAGCTAGAACTAGGATCAAACTAGGTCCTTTCCGGAAACAATCAGGTAATGTGTGTTTGGGATTCTGTCAGGATCTAATTATGTTAACTTGATATATGATATAGAATGTTGATTTAATTTCCTAGATTTCTTGAGAATGAAAACTGTTTCATTAGGTTCTTTAACTTCTTTTAGATTGAAGTTTCTTGCTCCTTTTTGTTCCCTGTGATTGAAAGCTTAGCAAATGGATTTTACTTTTTTCGTTTACTCTATATTTTTCAATGGCACCCTGTGTTCCAACCTCAAGTCAATTATTGTCCAATTGATGAAGGAAATAGAGCAAAAAGCATATTTGGTCCCAGAACGAGGGGAACAAAAAGCCTCAAAGCAAACTAGTGCTTTCGATCTTTCAAATAGACTCAAGTCTCGTGCATCTGGTGATTCTGACAGCCAAAGGTCCTTTTGTTCCAGCAACTAATAGGTAGAATAATTCAGTAGTTCTTCCAGCAAAAAAAAGGTCCTTTTGTTCCAGCTTCTGATGTTAGGCATATCTGTTATGTTACTATTTGTTGTGTCTATTTTCTCATGTAGTGTCCTCGGCAAACAGATGGAGAGTACTCATTTTAAATCTCTTGCCTCTATACTGCAGTTCAGTTTCCATTTCCATCTACATTTTCTTTTGTTGAACTCTGTATGGTTTGCTATTGAATGGATAGTGTTTATACTGATATATTTGGCAGATAGTACTTGATATTCCTAGAGGTTTCTTTTCATATGCGCAGATGCGCTTCACTTATTCTATTTTTCAATGCAATGAAAACATTTGAATCAAATTACGAATTATAGCTACATCATTTTCTGTTGTCGTGGTTTCAGAAACAGTTTTTTCTGTTTTATTGTCTTTTTTTTCTTGTTTTTTTTCTGTTTTTACTTTCTGTTTTTTTCTATCTGGCTATACGGGTTAACCCGTAAAATAACCCGAACCCGTCCGACCCTCCTCGGGTCGGTTTCAACCCGACCCACATGTGGACGGGTTGGTATACGATTTTGAAAATCAAAACCCACCTCTAGACTGGTTGGTAGTTGGTTTTACCTCAAAACCGACATGTCCATCCGTTGTGCAACCCTAATTATAGTCTATTTTTTAGAAGTGTTTCCGTTTAGTAAAAAATTAATTTTTTTATTTCTAAAAACTATTTTAAAATATTTTTATCAAACTGATTTCTTATTTTATAACTTCTATAAATCGAAAAAGCTACTCCTTATTGGACATCTAAAACACCCCAGATCCTTCCGCCATTAGCCAAATCTAAAAGGCAAAGGTAAAATTTGGTGACTGTCTGTTTTAGAAAAGTAGAAATTCAGAATTCCTCTGTTACTTTTCTCGTCATTTTCAAGAGTCAAGAAATTAGAAGAAGAAAGAAAGCTATCAGGTCGGTTTGTGGGGGCAAATTCCATCTAGCAAGGGAGAAAGAAAGAAACACCAGAAAAATAAAATAATATTCTTGATTATAGGGAAGATTTAATTTTGGCAAGGAGAAGGGGTTATGGATTAAGGGCAGATTTCGGCTTTGGTTCCCTCCTCTCTTATCTCTCTCTAAAGAAAAGGTTTGTGTTGCGTTGGTTTCTTGTAAGGTATGAGGAGAGGAAGAGGATCTACAGCTGCAGCTGAAATGATGATGATGGCAGGGGGAAGAACTAATGAAAGATTAAATCATCAAGAAGAAGTAAAAGAGATGAGATACATAGGTGTAAGAAAAAGACCATGGGGAAGATTTTCAGCAGAAATTAGAGATCCATGGAAGAAAACTAGAGTCTGGTTAGGTACTTTTGATTCAGCTGAGGATGCTGCTAAAGCTTATGATACTGCTGCTCGTAATCTAAGGGGTCCTAAAGCTAAAACCAATTTCCCATCTTCACCGATTAATCCACATCAAACAATTTATCATCAACAACAGCAAAGCACCAATGTTTACAATAATCAACAATACCATCAGCAAAATCAAATTCAAATCCAAGTTAATAATATTCAGAGACCCACCAGTAGTAGTTTAAGTAGTACTGTTGAATCGTTTAGTGGTCCAAGATTTTCTTCTTCAGCCTTGATTAATCATGCACCATCTCAGCAGCAGCATCAAAGACGGCGGCCTCATCGACAACCAGCTGTTGTTCTTGATCCCGATCAAGATTGCCATAGTGATTGCGATTCTTCTTCTTCTGTTATTGATGGTGATAATCAAAATCAAAATATAACCTTTACTTCTGCATCATCTGCCTTTAGCATCAGAAACAAAAGACCATTACCGTTTGATCTTAACTTTCCTCCCCCTCCTTTTGTTGACAATATATATAACGATGATGATGATTTAGCTCTGTGTCTTTGATTTGATTATCTCCATGAATTGACGAGGGAGTTAGGAAGGAAAATTTTATCTTTATCTTTTTTCTTTTATGGTTGTTGTTGTTGTTAATCAAAATATAGGTGGGGTTAATTATAAATTAGTGTTCATTATGATGATCTTCTTCATCCCTTTGAGATAGGGCTTGATTATGAATCTTCAACTATTTCCATTGATGTCCAATATTCTGATCTCTTTGTAATTGTTGAAGTCAGATCTGATATGATATGAGGTTCTTTTTAACTGGAACCTCTTAGAATTGATCTGATCAATTGTTGTCCTCTTTATTTTACCTTTTCCTTTTCTTTCTCTTATTGTACAAAATTTTATCTAATTCAATGAAAGTATGAGGATGGGGATGATGAAAGAGATACATAATTATCTTAAAATTATCGATTTCTTCTGGTATTTATTTAATTCTTTAGGAGTAAATGTTGATTTTGTATTTCATTGTTGAGTGTGATTGAAAATCAGACCTGTTTGAAAAGAATTTTGTAAGTTACAGTAGAAGAAGTTTTGGTCGGTGTTTGGAGAAGAAAGGGGTTTAAAAATTGAAAGATACATTCTACTTCGTCTTCTTCGTTAACAGGTTCAGAATGGTGTATTATTTGCTGCTATTGGCACCTTTGGATATCCTGAAGGTAATTTCAGAATATACTCTTATTTTCCTGGATTCTATTTCATTGCAATTAATGATAGGATTCTACGGTCATGGGATTATTATGAATTACTAACTCTGAGTTGGTTCACATTTTGGTTTGGGTAATTACAAAGATGTTCTTAATCTGTGCTGGTTTAGTTTTTTTTATATTTCTTCTGAATAATGATTATTTTGGAATTGCATACATATGGGAATTGTCTTCGAAGAATTGGTGGATGGAATGTTTACTGTATTTTCAACTTTTCACAGATATGCGCATCAAATTTTTAATTGTGTAGTATTTGGAGATCTTAGGGTATGATATCGTCAGTGTTCCGTCTTTGTTTTTATGCGTTGGGCAGAATCACATGTATAACCTAAGAAACACAGTTATAAGTACGGTTTATGTTATTATAGCTGGAAAACTGCTTCCACTGGGGTTAATATCCTAAACTTTCATCTATAGAAGCCATGTGGCAACGGAAAACTCTAAACAGAATCGCTTTCCATTCAGCTTCTTAGATAGTCCCAGTGAACATAAGTGTGCCTATCTTTTAATAGGACAAGGCTGTGTGGTTATGTAAGTAATTGTCACTTTAATCATCCTGTTTATTCGGGGTAAATATATCAATATATTTTGTTGTAAAATTCCAGTTCTTTGAGTTGCTCGTCTGGTTTAGATTAAATTGTAACGTTTTTGGGTTTGAGCACCCTTCATCAATGTCAATCTATATTTCTTTGAACTCAGGTGTTCATGTTGCGATCCAGTTATACTTCTAGTTCTCCCATAATCCCATTTGTTCCTACAGCCGTTATTTGAACTGAACTGAACTGCTTAAGATACTTGTGGTTCTCTTTTTGTAGGAGCTGCTCAACTCAGGGGTGAATTTCCTGAAGAGCTGGATAACGAGACTGTTAGGTGTGTTATTTTGGTAACTACTAAGTTCTTGTATTTGTTGTAGGTGGTCTTCTGTCTATGCTGTCAGAGTGAGATACTATGAGCACACTTATGTTTCACATTACAAAGCATTTGACTCGTTCGTTCTGGTTTTCACAAGTACATCTCGGTGTTTTATGAACCGCTTATTTGCTAATCTAGTGCAAGTTGTAAATATAATAACCGCGGTGTAGATATGATGGAACATGTTGGGTCTACCCATGTGTCAGTTGCCTAATTCTACCATTTGCTTATGTGATTCTGCTTTAGGTCTTGTACTTGTATCCTATGATTCACTTCTGCTATTGGTTTAGAAGGTTGTGGTGTGATCAGTCTTAACAAGGTCATAGACTATGGTTGAAATTCACATCTGCTCTAACCGGAAATCGTTAAGTTTGGAATTGCGTGCAAGTTGGAACATCCCTAGTCTGCTGCTTTGTAGGAATGGTACTACATGTTACTGAACTACTTATGGGCCCAACGGCTCGCCAGTAATGCGTCCGTCAGGTCTTCCGTATGCAGAGGTGATCTTTTCCTCGAGGACAGCCCACTTCTGGCCTTTCCATGCTAGAAGGATCCCTGACAATAGCATACATGGCCGTAGTTCTTTCGTCTTCACAAGACCTCTTACCTGCTCAACCAGGATAGACTACTTAAATGGTAGGTAGCAAACCTCTCAATTTCACATGGTATCAGTAGTATTAATTGTGATCTGTTTTGGGTATAGAATCTCACTCTCTTATAAAGGACCGTCCTCTTAATTAACATGCTTCAACTTCATTTCTGTTTGAACACTCTGATCTTTCAGGGCTAGTTTCTTTTCCTCGGATTTAAATTGTTTTTTCATATACGTTATTAGAGCCAGTTTAGCATTGTATTGTTGGCATCACTGTCCCTCTGGCTTAAAGTATTTTTGCCATTTGAGCAATGCGAATAAAACACGCCTCACACATTATTCGGGAAAGGGGGTGGTCTATTTTCTAAATATCAGTGTCCTCTTAACTTCCATACCGTGCTATTAAATCTAGCAGGTTATTAGTTCTGATTGGTAAATTAACATGTCATAAATAAGTTGCCCAAAGAAAAATGTAATTAGCATGTCATAGTGAGTTCAATGATCCTCTTGAGAGTTTCTTTATTTAAATTTAATATAATGTGTTTCTGCATCCATGTTAGTTGCATATTTTGATTGCTCCCCCCTCAGTTTCTTGGCTAATTTTCTGTTGTTCTGTCTTATCCTTGTTCATTCTTTTTTTTTTCCCTCGTGTGAAATCTGTTAGATGGCGTACATTTGTTTCGTAGAGTTCAGGATTTTCTTGTTAGATACATTGAGACAGAGATAATAAAGATGAGCTTTTCCAAGAAACCCCAACAGATGCCAACTAGAACCCCTTTCATGTTATCCCCCACCTGGCCACCTCAGAAGTACTATTCATGTTCCTTGTTAAACTAAATTGTTCTTTGGCAGCCCTTGTGGATTATCGACTCAATTTACAGTTGATAGATTGTTGTACCCGACTTCTTGGTCTCATTTAGAACTAAAGCAAGACTCGTTGATGGACTTTTATATAAGAGAATAGAAAATTAACTTGAATGACATAGAAAATTGTGGATATTGATTTTTGAAAGAATGAGAAAAGAATCAAAGATTAAAGATGAGGGTTGATGAAGATAACTATCTGTAGAAAGGTGAATTGCAGAGAACTCAGTTGATATAGTGATCAATATTTCCTCTTTATTGATGAAACTGTTACAAATTTTTTAGTGTTTACTTTTCAAGTTTATTCTTCAAATTTTGGTTTCAGGATTCCAGTGAATTTTCAATACCAGATACATATAGGTGAGAAGGAAAATGCCGTCTCAGAAAAGTGAATCAGGACATCAAGACACTGTTGACGATGTGGTTATGGATTACTATGGAAAGCGTCTTGCTACTGTGTCATCTGATAGTACTAATAAGATAATTGGTGTTAGTAGTTCTGCTTCACAGCCGCTTGCTACTTCGACTGGTTACCAAGGTCCTGTATGACAGGTTGTGCCGTTGTGGGGGGCACATCCAAAATTTGGATCACTTTTAGTTTCTTGTTCTTATGATGGGAAAGTGATTATTTGGAAAGAAGGTAACCAGAATGAATGGAGTCAAGCTCATGTTGCTAGTGATCATTAAAACAAGGAGGAGATCAGTGGAAAGGTGAAGGATTCTAATACTCCTGTTTGGAGAGTTTCGGTAACAACAATGTTACATTGCGGAGAGCAGCAGTCGATGGAGAATGACAGCAGGTGACAACAGTGGAGCCCTCCTAATTCCAGTATTTCACGTTCTAATTCACCTTGGTAAACGGATGTAGTAAATATAGCGTGGGCGTGGGCTGTTTTTTGTGTTTTTCTTCCTCTTACCCTTTTGCGGAACTTCTTTTCTTTTTTCCTCCAGTGATTATACATTCCTAAATAGTGCTATTCAAATTTCAAGGACATTATAGAATTGATGACGGTGTTGATGAAAAAATATAAATGCAAAACTCGAAAATACTCCCCCTGTTTCTAATATGCGATTTTTTCTCATACAAAACTTGAAAATACTCTTCTGTTTCCAAATAAGTGACCTTTTCTTTTATAAGTTTGTCCAAAATTAAATGACTTTTTTATTTTTTTTTATTTTTATATGATAAATATTCAAAACAATTTTTCAAAAGTTGCTAAATTTTACTTCAGATGATGTGGTAGTTATCAACTTGTGTTTTTATCCATTATGAAAAATGCAACAGCTAGTATGTTCTTCAACTACTAGCTTAGTTTTTCCTTTCCTTATTTTTCTGCCTTTTGGTGATACGGATACCCATACCAACTATGAAGGTGGTGTTTGGTGGTCAATAATCAAACCTCGAGACTTTAACAATTTTTGGACCCACTCCTCAATATTGCACTCCGCTTTCTCTTGTAACGAACAGAGCGAGGCTCTTTTGAATCACATAAAAAAATAAATATATATTTACCCTATTTACATTCTTCAAATTAATGTCTGCACACTAAACTTTATAAAATAAGTGTTTATCTGTTTTCCACAGTAATATTGTATTTAAGATGAAACATTAGGATGTGCTGGAGATTTATTTAATAATATTTTCCAATTTTATCCTTTTATATAAATTTTTTATATTTTTATTAATTAAATAAAATAAATAAATTTTAATAAATATTTATTTATTATCTAGATTTCAGATTATAAACATCATCATTTTTTGATTTAATTTTTTTTACAAATATTTCTTTACAAGCGACTGCAGGGCATTTAGACTTTTTTTCTTAAAGCATTTTAGAGAAGTTGGTGATGTTTCCGTATGAACATCCACTAACAAACGTACATGATTCAAAAAGAATAAAAAAACTAACAAGCGTACAATGCTTACTACAGTGGTTAAGTTCGCAACAAGCCAAATTCATAGAAATGAAGCATATCATGAAAATAAGTTCATTTGGATCTTACAGAACTTATTTTGTTTCTTTTATAAAATTGCGTACTACCTTGGCAGTGGTGCCAATCATCCTTTGGAAGGAAGTTCATTAACAGTACTTTTGTAGCCATTGTCTTCTAAGAAAATCAAATATCTAGATAGTTTTATTTAGAGATAACCGGAAGTATCTATGTCATTCTATTCTGGATTGTATACCAGCATTTGTCTTTCTGACCCTGTTACTTGGAGTAATGATACTTTTTTTGTGAGTCATATTACATCGTTAGTAAAGTTTTCCAATGAGCTTTGAGTTGCATTTGATTTATCAGCTTTCAAATTAAGTAATAAAAAGTAATGATAATTTCCCTCCAAAAGTGCAGTGTTGATTGAAGTCTTTCCTTCTCTTGACAATGAGCTACCCCATTACCGGCTCTATGTATTAACTTAAATCCCAAAACAAGAGTACATTCAACTACAACCAACGCTTCAAAAAAAAAAGAAGCTACAACCTGAGTTACTTGAAGATTAACTATACATTGCCATATCATATTGTTTATGTTTCCTTTCATGGAGTTAATTCATGCTAATTTCTATGTGACTAATTGGTCCCAAAGTTGTTATGTGAACATCCACTAACAGACTTCAGATTCACATCAATCACGTCTTCTATTTTATGGAAGAAAGAGCTTATGCTCCTAGCAATGCAACTACAATTTCTTCCTATCAAGAGCTTGAAGAACAAATAATTTTAAAATTAATATTCACAGACAAACAAGTGATGTGGAATTAAGTTGTACAATTCAGCGGTGCAACAAGAATCTAAGTTGTTGTGATATTTTCCTTTAACCATGTAGCTAATCCTTTTATATGAGTAGAAAAATCCCTTGATGGTCATATATGCAGGAGATCATAGCTTCAAAGTGGGAAACCTTGTGATGATTGCAATGTAAAAGCCAACAAACTGGTATAGCCAGATAAGGAAGAGTAAGAGAAACCGGAACAAAAATAGAATGCAAGAAGATTAAAAACACACATCCCAGAATCAAGCGAGACGCTTGTGGAGCTTATAACTTCAAAGTGAGCAACCTTATAAGACTAGATCCAATTTTGCTTTGCTGATTTAATTGTTTCTTTGACTCCTTGCTTAAACCCGAAGAATACCCATTCCTTCCCTTAAAAAATTTCTACAAGGTAGGAGCTCCATGACTTGATCATATTTTATTCGGTTTCCCAATTTAAAGAAGGGAAATATCAATATATCTTATACAAAAGAAAACTTGATTTGCAAATTCGGTTTATGCATAAATACAGTCAGAAAATCATGAACATACTACAAAAACGAATCCATTTTCGCTTAAATACATTAATATACTGCTAAGAACTTACTTGATTGATCAAATGAAGAAACATTATTTATTTCTCTTCCAACTATACCTTTCAGTTTGATATTCGATTCTTGATTTAAGTGGTATCACTATAGCATCTTTCTATGTAAAAACGAAATTAAAAAGCAAATACGGATTCGTTTTTGCTCGTATATAGAGAGTATATGTATATTAAATAAAATGAAGAAACCGGGATCTAGATATATCTGCATAAACACAAAAAAAGGTAACAGGGTCAAACCTAATTCACTTACATTTTAGCAAATTTAGCCTATTTTTTTTTCAAACCTCCGAACATAATCTCAGTCAAATTATATTTGGTGAAACTAATAATCCTATAAAATAGTTTGTAGAAAATAATATTATCCAATTTAATTTTTCAAAATGACAAAATTTGTAAATTGATAAACAATTATGGTTCTTTGTATATTTAATTGTGTGGAACGGAATTGTAATTTCAAATAGTGGGTAAACTCAGATTTTAAAAAGATTTTTGGGTAAACACTATTTTAAAAATTCTTATTCGTGTAAACACCTATTCCCATTTAAAATATTTGTTGTACTTAAACCAAGCTAACGCTACCCAAATCTGAGAATTGTTATTTGAATTTTGAATCAAAGAAACAGAAACTAAATTGCTGAGGCATGGGGGGATGATCACAACCTGAATATCCAGAATTCCAGGACAGGTAAAGGATACTAAATCAAAACTTGAGAGCAAAAACAAGGGACGCCAGTCGCCATACTGTCACTAATCATGTTCTACATTTTTTCTTTTGCATATAAAATTAAGAAAAAAGCAAATGAAGTGCTGGAATATTGACCAGATGAGAGAACAACACATGGAAGTCCATACCTCGATCGAAGTGGCGAGAAAAGAGCCACGCCATTCCAAAAGAAATGAAACAAAACCCATTAGTTAACATGTTAGACTTAGTCTTATGCTTACTCTTATCATGCTTCACAATTCAAGATTCACAACTAGCCACGTCACCTTAATTCAAGATCTTTCTCTTATCGTGATTCAAGATGGAAGCAACATAGCGCCATATGATATACCGTCAGGCGCCAAATGATTTTGGCGCCGAGCAGAAGATGTTGTTTGCGCCAAACCATTTGGCGCCGAGCAGAAGATGTTGTTTGATCCAAACCATTTGGCGCTGATCATAAGATGTTGTTTGCGCCAAACCATTTGGCACTTGAAGAAGTCAACCTGGTCAAAGCGCCAAATGGTTTGGCGCATCAGAAATATCCTAAAACTACACAGGAGATCGAGTTCTCCCTATTATTGTTTCTTCCTCCTTCTTCTTCTAAAAATAAAATGATCTCCCATGATTGATAGATGGTGATTAAGGTTATTTTTTGCCACAAATCTTGAGGGGGTTTATACTTCTTGCGATTACGTTTCTATTGAGGTTAATTTCAAAGATTTTCGTCCACAAACGAAATCAAGGTATGTTGAAAAAAACTTGTTTTTTTTCTTCTGTTTTTTGATTTTGATCTTGGTTTTGGATGAATTTTTGCTAAATATGATCTTGTGTAGTTGGTTAATGTGTATTGTGGTAGTGTTGATTCAAATTTTGAATTAATGATGTCTCTAGGGTTTGATTTGGACACAAAAGTGATATGAAAAATTTTTAGGTCATGAAACTTTTTTAGGTTGTTTTGATAGATGAAATTGATATTCGTATATGTCTAATTTTTCTTTTGATTGTGCTAGTGGTGAAATTGATATTGTTAATATGATTCAATTTAAGATTTTTCATTTGTTGATTGTGCATCTTTTTATGTTTATTTCAATAGATTATAGAGAATATTGATTTGAGTAAGTTTGAGCAATTATGTAAAAGTAATGGTACAAAAAAACATATATCTAATGGTAATTTGAATGCACAACGTAAATTCAAATTTAGGAGCAGTTGGAGCCGTGTGAATGAGTATTACAAAATTGTGGTAGAAAATAATATTGCAACACGTTTGCTTTGTAATACTTATGGTTTAGCGCCACAGAGCTGATTCCAGATAACGTCCAAGCAACTCCTTGGAGGTAATCTGGAAATTAGACTTTTGACAACACTTTTGGCCGTGAATCTTGAACTATGAATGTCCATAAGAAGGAGGTCCAAATTCAAGATTCAAGGCAAAAACCGTTGCCAAAAATTATGATTCCAGATTACGTTCAAGGAGTTGCTTGAACACATTTTGGAATCAATTTTGTAGCGCCAAATGGTTTGGTGCTCCAAATTTTACTTTTTGCGCCAAACCATTTAGCGCAACAAATCAGGGCCATTGGATTTTGTTTTAGAAATTTAAATCTAATGGTTATGTTATTTGCGCCCAATCATTGGGCGCTTTCATTATTAACCATCAGATTTTTTTAAAATGTTAAAATCTAATGATTCCAATCTTCTGCGCCAAATCATTAGGCGCTTTTTTGATTCAACTTTGAATCACGATAGCACTTAGACCTTGAATAAAGGTGACGTATCCAACTATGAATCTTAAATTATAAAGGATGATAAGAGTAAGCCTTATGACTTCTTGTGGAATCACGACTTTGTTATTCAAGGTGATAAAACGATACTAATACATATAAAGAAAATATTCCCTCAGAGCCACATAATAACAGAGAGGTAGTATATTATGACTCTTGAATATTTTAAGAAACTTGTTGACTGAGAGAATTTGAGAGAGTCTTTGTAAGTTTATAAATTTTGAGAAACTCTCAGTGACTTTCAGAAGAGATTTGTAGAGCCTAATCTCATTGATTTGTAGAGAGTTTTCACATACTATTCTAGAGAGAAAAAATACTAATCAAATAATAAATTTTTTTCTAATCACCAAAAAAATAATTGAAATTCATTTAATTTTTTATTAATTAATATGATAATAATTTTTTTGATGAAAATAAACATTAATAATTTTTATATATTTTGGGACGATACAAAAATATGTCATTTTCTTTTTCTTGTAATGTGCTTTCATTTTCTTTCCTTGTCATGTGCTTTCATTTTCTTTAATAATTGTGCATATTTTTCATTTATACATTCTTTACAAAAAATGAAAAAATCTTAAATAGTGAAGTCTCTCAAAATATCACATATTTTGGAAAGACTTCTCTCAAGTCTATTTCAACTAAAAAGTCTTTCAAAGTCTCTCAAAAATCTAAATCCATGATTTTAATGTTTACTTCCAATAACAGAGAAGTTCATAGATTTTCATAAACTCTTTATCCAATAACCGAGATTTTCAGAAAGTTGTAAAGAGTCTAGATCGATTAACAAGAGATTTTACATCTCTCCAGAAATCTCCAGGAATCCTAATTGATTATCCCCTTGTAAGACATTTTCAGTTTTTCATTTTAGCTTATAGTATCTTTTTTTTTTAATTTTAACCTAAAAATACACTAAGAAGATTAAATGTGAAAGTCTTTTTGATGGACGAAGATAGTATGAGAGAACATATTTTTAATGTCCTTGTTTGTAACTTGAATTTGAGAATTACCCTTCTAAAACTCAATTGATACTTTCATCATATTACTAAACTACAGTCTCAACGGATCTTGAAACGAAATTCGTTACTAATGGGATAGACCATTAACGAGTTATGGGAATACTGGGGAAAAAAGTTCTTGAAAGAAAAAGAGACAGATTAAAAGAAATAAGGAGGGATACTTTTTCCGTCGAGAGTATGATTAGAAAATGGGAATTTATTCTTAAGAGAATTCCAATAGGAATAAATAGAAAAACTAATATGATGAGCCATGTGGATAACCAAATCAGGAACCCACTATTAGATATGGTCGAACGGTCAAGAGTTGGTTTCTAGCTGCACTAACTTGGCGCCAACGATAATGGTCCTCTTTTGGCCTCCAAAGATTATAGAATATAGTCGTTCCTAAACGGCTACATCACCCCCACAACCTTATATAAATTTTATCCAACCCACTTTTCAATTCAAACCTCTCAACGTCTTCCCTTCTTCATTATTACGTATTTTCAATATTTCACAACATTCTTTCTATTTTCCAAACATAATTCTTGTATCTCATTCAATCAATTTAGAATATGTTAAAATGGATATGGTCATAGAAATTGTTGCAAATACCGTTGTGTTGAAGTAAAAGAAGAAACATTGACTTAAATATTGTTAGATTTGGATGAAGAGACATACTAAGAAAGCATAAAGAATACTAATAAATTGCAAATACTCAGAGGGAAATACTTAGAGACCACACTAAGATAAGTATTCACAAGACTGTATACGAACCGATTATTGTACGAACACCATGTAAAGATGATGGATGATTATTCTGTTCCTAAACATGTGTACTTTACTCGAGATTTCTAACGTAGATTTTGTATAGATGTTATTTTCGGATTCGAATTACTAGATAGTTTCGTCAGGCACAACCTTTGTTTAATTATCAGAGAGATGCACGTGGAGTACAAACATAGTCTTGAATAAAAGATCATTGCATCCCTAGGGATTTTATGTTATGGGTTGTTTGTTAAAGCAACATATGAATACATTTGTATTTGCAAAACAACAAGATTTAATAATCTCAAAATGTTTTGAAAAAACGAGGGTACCAAATATTTCCATCAACTTTTACATTATCGACCTTATAAAAAAATCCTAGTTTGATCTTACGGGGAAATAGTAAATTAAAAGAGACAAGATATCAACAACATATGTTTTTACTTCAATTATAAAGATAAACACTATAATGTGGAAATAATATAAAGACAACATAAACGAATTTTGTTAACGAAAAAACTACCAACCAATAAAACAATACACACGAATTTTACTTCAATTATTAAGATATAGTCATTTATTTATTTAAAATATTGAAAGTACACTAATAACTCTCATAATTTATGATTTAGTCCAAATATTTACAATTTAGTCCAAAGTGATTCAGGATGATATCAGCAATTTTAAATAAATTAAAAACAATTTATCTTTCAAACCGTTCGTCTAAAATTCGTAAATTTGTATATTTGGAAAGCTCTTTGCAAGACCCACACAAAGAGTACCCATATGACCAAGGTTGTGAAATTGTGAATCACGGAGCGAATCGTTTTTCAATTTTAAGGATCGAATCGTATGTTAAATCGTGAATCGAAAATTCACAATTGATTACTAAATTGCATATTTACCTATAAATAATATTAAATTATGGGGAGTATTTAACAAAGATGATATATTTTTGCCATATTATGATCTTTGATCACTAATAAACATATATATAAATATATATATATACTAATAAATTTCATAATTCATCAATAAAAGATAACATAGAATGTTGACCAGAGGTCACCCTTATGACACAAGAGATCCTGAGTTTAAACCTTAAAGTTTTTATTTTTTAATATTCAATATATTTCAATTTATTGGACGTGAAGACCAAGAATCGGTCAAATAAATTTGACAAACACGATTCATATGTCTGATTTGAATCGATTTAAAAAAAATTACAAAAAAAACGTACGATTCTAACAACTATGTATATGACTATCAAATTTTTATTTTAGATTTATAGTTATCTCATGTGTACAAAAAAGCATAAAACTTTCATAAGCTTATGCCGTCATTTTTTCCACATGTGTATAAGTTTGTACACACAGTTATTTATGCAAGCATAAGCTTATGCAGTCAATTTTTTCCACATGTGCACTAGTTTGTACATAGTTATTTATGCTAGCATATCAATCATTTATTTCACATGTGCACCAGTACAAACACACTAAGTTATGCAGTTATTTTTTCCACATGTGCACCAACTTGTAAACACAGTTAGTTACGCAAGCATAAGCTTATGCAATCATTAATTCAACATGTGCACCGATATGTACACAATTAAAAAATATGGAACAAATCAATTATTCATACTCATAAGCAGACCTAAGTTTCACATAAAACACATGGATGCACCACTATGTACACATTTACAAACACATGCATGAAATTGATCATTCATACCCATACACAAACCTTTTCATGGAAAATATACTGGTGCACCAGTATGTACACACCTACAAAACATGCATGAAATCCATCATTCATACCCCCATATTGACCAACTTTTCATGGAAAACATACCGGTACACTATAATTTTACAAAACGTGCATGAGTCAAAAATTCTTACGTATAAACATACCACCAATATTTGCACACCTACTAAACATGGAAAAAAAATCAACCATACGTCATATTCATACCCACAAATAAATCTATTTTTTTATGGAAAATACACTGATGCACAAATATGTATACACCTACAAAGAAAGGAACAAATTAACCATTCATATCCACAAGCAGACTTACTTTTCCATGGAAAATATATTGGTGCACCATCATATACATACCTACCTACTTTTCATGGGAAATATACTGGTGCACCAACTATGTGCATACATACTAAACATGGAACAGATCAAGCATTCACACTCACAGATAGACCTACTTTACATGGGAAATATACTGGTACACCAATATATACACACCTACTTTTCATAGGAAAAACAAGAATAACACATAAAATAAGTAGAGAAACAAAGTACAATGTACACTAAAGTGCACATACTAAATAAATGAAAATTGTCAGTTTCTCTCTCAATTTATCACCATGAATAATTTCAGCGTGTTCTTAAAACAAAAAAAAAAGTGTATAATAAAGTGCACATATTGTATAAATGAATATTATCATTACATCTCTCATTTCATCACCATAAAGAAAAAGTATACAATAAAATACACATATTATATCAAATGAAGATAATAATTTGCTCTTTCAATTCATCACCATAAAAAATATAGTTTACAATAAAGTGCATCTGAGAACTCGCAAAAAAGGAAGAAACATATTAGTTCTCAATCATGTATACATACATACAAAAACAGAAACAACGAAGATCTAAAAAATCAACCAAAATGTTTTGCTAATCTTTGAATTAAACTTAAAATAAAAAATAAAAAAAGAAACGAATCAAAGTTTTATTAAAAACTAAAACCTAAAAATTAAATTAAATTAAAACAACATCAAACAAAGACGAACGATAAATCAAAAATTAGAAAAACTGATCAAAAAGATAAAAAAAGATAATAAAAAAAAAACGGATAAACAAAAGTAAGTAGTAAAATTTTAAAAGGATAAACAAAACCACACTTACGATAAGTATTGATACATGCGTATTGGAAAGGTTGAAGATAAGGAAAGATTTGGTGAGATAATTTTTCCATGGGTTTCTTTTAGATTCATCTCATGTTGAAGATCAGCAGATAAAAGGATACCAAATCACGAAAACCAAATTCGTTTATTTCTCTCTCCCCAAAAATCTAATATCTGAAATTATAGTCGCTCTCTATTTTAATATATACAGAAGGATTTTTAGGGTAAGAGAAGAACAAAATAGATTTTCTGGATCAGTGTAATTTGGACTAACCTGTATAAAAACGAACTAAAATGTCATTTTTAAAAAAAAAAGAAAAAAAAAAGACTACAGAGTACTAGAATTTTGAGGGGAAAAAGAGAGTCCAAAGCCCAATAAAAAAAGGACTAAACGTTAATTCATACTAAATAATTCACATTTCACCCAATTCCAAAGTTTGCTCGTCTCCTAAAACCAAGATTTAAGTTTAGCCGTCCCCTACACCTAAATACTAGACTGAGGATTAATACACCAGACATCAAGATTTTGATATTTTATAACCATGCTTAGTACTTACTTACTGAAAGTGGTACAGATATGAAAAAAAGTACAGTTTCTTATTCAGAAAGTAGAAAATCCTACTTAAAAACCTCTTTTATGTCAGTTTATACATGGATATTTATAGTAGTAGTGAATCTTCTGATTTCTGGACTCCTTTCTAAAGTCTTCGCGTTTGATCCTTACACGTGTTTTTCCAAGCACACATATGTCATATATAAGGTAGCTCTATCTGGGACCCACCTCCTTTGGGAGCTTCCATATTTGCGTAACAACCACATTCCTATTCCGTTATATTCCAATCTCTTCGTCACCAAGTCTCGAATCACACATCATTACCTTCCCCCTTTTCTGATTCTCATTGCCTTGTGCGTGACCAAGCCTTGGTCGCACGCAAATATTCCTTCCTTTTTTTTTCCCGCTCATTCCTCGTCTTCGTCTTCTTGGTCGCACGCACCCCCTCTTTCTTCTTCTTCTTTCCTTCCTCTCCTTCATCGTTCTGTTTGCCACCAAAGCCATTCTTCTTCAAAATAGCAAACAAAGAATTTTGGTGAACATTGTCGAAAGCCTTATGCATATCTATCTTGCACAACAAACCATGAATTTTCTGTTTAAACATACTATCTATACACTTATTAGCCACTAAAATGCCATCAAGTATCTGTTTGTTACTAATAAAAGCACCTTGAGCATTGTATATTAGTTTTGGCATAAATACTTTCATCTTTCTGCCAAAAGCTTGGAAACAATCTTATAGAGACTACCAATCAAGCTGAGAGGCCTATAATCTTGACAGTTGCAGTATCTTCTTTCTTGGGAATAAGTTTAATGAAGGACATATTAAGTCTCCAGTCAACTGATTCCTTAAGATAGAATTCTTTAAGAGCTAACAATAAATCATCTTTGATTATGCTCCAGCAATGCTTTTAGAACTCCAAAGTGAACCCATCTGAGGTCTGTTAGCTCCACAACTCTTGATTACCCCATGCACCTCCTTCTCTTCAAATTGTCTCTCCAACCATTCACTTTGTTGACCATCAATCTGTTGGAAACTGATATTCTCAGAACCAGGAGAAATATTTTTAGTAGCAGTGAAAAGAGTTGAATAATACTGAAAAATCTCGTCCTTAATTACTTCCTAATTAAAGACATCCACCCCATTTACTTCAAATTTAGAAAGGCAACGCCTTCTTCTTTTGGCATTTGCAATGTTGTGAAAGTAGTGGATGTTCTGGTCACCACCTCAAAAGCCTTTAATTTTAGCTCTTTGGTGAGCCATTCTAGCTCTAGTTGTTTTTACTTTATTCAAGTTCACTTCAGCTTCGGTTCTCTCCACTAATTGCAATCTAGATAGAGTTTCCATCTTTTAAAGTAAATTTAGTCTTTTGATGCACTCAGTCAAGTCACTTTATTGTTTCTTCACATTACTTTGTTTTAAGCTTTCAATAAAAATCTCAGATTCTTAAGTTTTCTGAAGAAGATGTAGCTAGGTGTACCTGTGAAGCTCATGGTCTACATTGTCATAAAAATCGTCATGCAACCAATGATTCTTTACTTTGAAGTAATAATGACAATAAACCTCACGTGACAATTCAAATAGGATAGGATTGTGATCAAATATTGTTCTCACAAGAGCAATTTGTGTAGCATTTCTGAAGTGAGAATCAAAAGATGTGCACACCAAAACTCAATCTAATATGCAAAGCAGAGGGCCATCTTGTCTGTTTGACCAAGTATAGGAACCTCCGATTAGTGGTAAATCAACAAGCTCCTGATTAGCAGTAAAGTCATTTAACAATCTCTTGTTCCTAAGGTCCACACCTTCTTTGTTTCTCTCACTGTAATACACCAAGCCTCATTATGCAAATTTCTCAAATCAACCAAATCCATCCAGAAAGTCTCTCTTCGATTATATTCACAGGGTGAATACACATTTGTCAGAACAAATTTGTAACATGTAAGTCTTATCTTAAGCATAATGGATATTGAATTTAAACCCATCTTTTCATCTATAACTTCAAGTTTAAAGCTATCCCATATTGTAATAGGCCACCACCATTACCATTTACACCTTGAGAAGGTATAATTCTCCACTCAAAGTCTGAGTCAAACCACGATTGCCTGACAAACCACCTTAACATATTGACAATTTTTGTTTTTTGAATTGTACAGGCCACACACTTATGCAGAAGAATCAAGTCTTTTATTGCAATCTGCTTGTCAAAGGAATTTGATCCCCTAGTATTCCAATTTAGGATTTTAGTTCCCATTGAGAACCACCATTTCCCTATAATTCACCTCTTCCGTATTCACATCCACATTGCCAGAGTCTAGACTGCCTCTACTATCCATAGTATCTAGCACCCTTTTGCCTTTAGCTAGTGTATTGTATTTGAGAAGAATTTCGCCAATAATCTCTTAAGCCTCCATTTCATCTTCCCTCCTTAAGCCACCTAGCTTGCTATATAGCTTAAAAACAAGGTTTGTAGTTGAGAATATCATTTCATTAGAATCAATAGCTATATTTTGAATATCACCCATGGCAACTTGAAGCATCCATGTCGGGGTGGAAGTTATTAAGTATCAAACACTTCAAATACGAGATTCAGGCTTTCCTAATAAATTGGACTACTCATAGGATTTGAACCTATATTAAAGGTTTAGAAGACCTCTGTCCTATCCATTAAACAATGGACGTCTTTTCATTTCGTATTTTATCTTTTTTGTTTTCCTTTACTATCTTCCTGTTTGTAAAAAAGAAACCAGATTCTTTTGTAAAATAATTTAGGGAATAAATATATGCATTTATGTTAATGATGCATATATTAGATTATATAAAATGTACAGGTGTAAATTTATATACTAAAACACTTTCGCAACCCGCACCAAAACAAAAATTTACCCCTAGATGCCTAGTCGACTGATGTGCCATAACGCATTTCGGGAAGAACCAACTAGCTCTAAGTTCAAGTGGTATTTCACCCCTAACCATAACTTATCCGCTGATTCTTTAACATCAGACGGTTCAGACTTCCACTTAGTTTCATCCAAGCTTCATCCTGGTCATAGATGGATCACCCAGAGACCCGCTACTATCAATACTGTCCTGCACCCTTTTGTTTTTATATAGTGCATTGTATTTATCCTTGTATTCGAGAGGAATTTCGAAAATAATCTCCTTGGCCTCCATTTCATTTTCCCTCCTTAAACCCTTTAGCTTGGTATATTGCTCAAAACAAGGTTTCTAGCAGAGAATATCACTTCATTAGAGTCAATAGTTATATTTGAATATCACCCATGGCAGCTTGAAGCATCCACGTCAGGGCGGAAGTTATTAAGTATTAAACACATCAAATACGAGATTCAGGCCTTCCTAATAAATTGGACTATTCCTAGTTAGATGATAGTCATACTTGATTATATAAAATTTTATACGTGTAAAGACAAATAAGTTAGTTGAGTAACAAGTTGGTTAATAAGAACATTGTAGATTCTTAATTAAACATAAATAAACGAAATCGCTAATTGATCAGAATGATGCGCTGCGGGAATTGTAAAAAGGGTAATTAAATTTATCGTTTAATACAATAAAAACACCAAATATTTTAATATATACTAAGACAGTGACAAATAAATATTTTAAAAATAAATCCATACTCACTTTTTCATTTATAAAATGTGATGCAATCTTAAATATCTAGACAGATGATTTTCTTCTAGGACCAAACACATAGAAACTACATCTTACATTGCTTATTGGCTTTTCTTATGTGGTTTTACCTACCCAAAAATAATCATTTCTGCGTCCGCTATATCAAAGCCTTGGAATATCGAAGACTTTGGTATTTGGGTTTTATCCGGGTTTCGTCTAACCTGAAAAGAGTGACCTGTGTTAGACTAAGTTAAATCTTAATTTTTGTTTAATAATATATTAAAAAATTTAATAAAATTTAAATATTAATAAATTTGCTATTATACCCTTCATATTAAATATTAGCATTTACATATCAATTGAGTTGAATCGGTCAGTGAATCGACTCAGCTGGACTGAAAATCCGGCAGAGTTCTCTTTGCTTTCTGGCTCTTTTCCGACCAATTTCTGGCCATTCTAATGGATCCTTCCCTGCAAGATTTAACATATTCATTCACAACCATTCAACTAATCACAATCATTCAACTAATCACAACCTATCATCAGTTCTTCCATTTCAATTGATTCACGACATCACATTCAATCTTCAGTCACCGTCTTCAAAAACTGTCATTTATTCTTGATCTTGAAACAACACCAAAAATCCATCTTCAATCTCTAATTTTTCCCTTCTTCTGCTCAATCTCGAGCCAGAGACAAACCCATCTCAGATATCGAACCACTTCTTCCTTCACTGTCTTGATTTCTCTCTAACTTCCTCTTCAACCTCAAAAGTGAAAAACCTTAACTCCATTTTCTGCCATCTTTAATTCTCGATTCAAGCTTCTCTTCTCTATTTCTGAGCAACTACAAACGAAATCACCTATCAAACCCTTCCTATTCTCCTATTTCTTCGATCTGAAACTGAGCTCCACAACAAACCCTCGAATCATCGTCGTATATTCATCTTCTTTATACCCTTTACAACAACAACAAAACCCAGCAACACATTAATTCCTGAATCCAACCAAAACCCTATTTTGAATCCCTAATTTCATAATCAAATAAAACCCTAACTTATTGAACCAAATCAAAACCCAAATTTCATTAAATCAAAATTCTAATGTATGAATCAAACAAAACCTTATTTACTAAATCAAATTAAAACCCTAATTTCTGAATCAAAATCTCAAATTGGGAATTTATATTGTGGTCTTCAAGTTAAGGGCTTCTTATAACGTATAAAACTGTGAATGGTAAGATTTGTCTTCGTGTCTTGATTAAAAATGAAAAACAGTTAATTCTTTCATCTCCATTTTTAGACAAAACGAGTGAAGTTGCAGAAGAAGCGAATGAAGTTGCATAAGAATATTAAAGAGTTAGGGTTAATCATATTTGATCTATTATCGTAGGTTAATGATATTATGAAAAATCCTGATTTTTGTCTCTGATTTTTTTTTCTTTGTTTGGGAAAAGGCGAAGATGAAAAGAAGAGAAGATGAAGATGAAGAGAAGTCTATGATATAACATGTGTTAAGAGAAGATGAAAAAAAATTGAATCATTACCGTAGGTTTAGTTGTTATATCATATCCGTTGGATTTAAGACCCACTTTAGATGTATAATTATAAACTCAGTATTTTTATTTTATAAATTTATTAAAGTCCGGTCATAGTAATAGGGTCAATGACTATTTCAGATACTAAATTCTAAAGTGGTCGAAAGTTAAACCAAACTCCAATATTAGACGAAACTCAAATATAAAAATCCAATTAATCTTAAAGCTAATAGAGATTCAGTAGATTTCTGCAATAAAGTAGCAATAGGACGTTGTAGTCATTTTATCATTGTCTTTTTTTTTTTTAATTATTATTGGGAGTCCAAAGTTCGAACTTTGTGAAGATAATAGTTAAATTTTTTAATACGTGAAAAATCTCTAAATACAATTTAAAAAAGCAGATGTGTACAAATAGAGAGTTACCCAAAGAGAAAGAAGAAGAAAGAGTAACAAGAGAGAAGGGTAAAACTAGAAGCCTCATATGGGGTTTCCCATTTCAATAGAGGGGCTTCCCATGTGAAGATAAAATAGGGACACTATGTATGAATTTTAAAAACCCCTTATCCATTATATTTTCATAAAGGCTAAACTACCCATGTTTAGTTAATATTAGTAAAACTACTTAGCTAATAGATTAGGCTAATAATAATTAATCTAAAATAATCTTATACTTAATCAAATTAAATCAAATTTTTCTTCTTTTTGGTTTGGTGGGAAGAAAAAGTAGAAGAAATGAAAAAGAATTTTTTAGGTTTTTTTTAAAAACTCTAGATTTTGATTCACTCAACCAGAGTAGTCAGGTATACCTCTAACTTAAACTCTTGGTCTTTTTATGGCTCAAATTTGATGAAATCACGTAAAGAATTATGATAATTTTTGTGATTCAGGGTAGATTACGGTTAGGTTTTCTTCTCGGACCTAACTGTGACCGTACTTTCATGGCAAAAAACCCAATCGTAACAGTTTTACGGTTGAGTGTTTAGCACCGACCCAACCGTAACTCGTTATGTGCATGGGTATTTATTGCACTAGTTATGTTTGGGTTCGACTTTTGATACCAACCGTAGTTAATTATGTATGTTTTCTTTTATTTTTACGGTTAGGTTCGAAGGCACAACCCAACCGTAATTTCCCTTACGGTTGGGTCCGATGCTCATAACCTAACCGTAAAGATATACTTTCTAGTGTTTTGTTGCCTAATGCCTTGATATTTTTTGTTCAGCTCGAGATTGTACCTCACCCAATGTATGCTCAGCCTCCTCCAAATGATGTTCTAACTAGAGATACTATGAATCACTATTTGAACGACTTGGTAGGTTATAGATAAGTTGTTAATTCCTTTGGACAATATTGCTAAGTCTTTTTTTTTTGTTTCTAACTTTGTGTTCTTTGACCATGTAGACATGGGAAAAAAAGATGATGCAAAACAATGGGCTAGAGAACATGGCAATTTAATTATGTGTGCGATATTTTGTAGCCGTCAAACTAAAGTCAACTGCTTTCAAATGGTTTGCGAGTGTAGTGGATTTTATACAAGTCATGCGAAGAAGGGTACCGAGTATGTAGGAAAGACGAAGATGATGCAAACTACTTTCACTAAGAAGAGCGGATGTCCTTTCAAGCTTCAATTTCAGACCAACAAGGAGAAGAAGTGGTTCTTATCTAGAGTTGTATGTGGTCGTCACAACCACCTACCACCGGAGACTTTGTTAACGCATACTTATGTGGCACGACTCACCGAGGAAGAAAAGGTCATCGTAGACGACATGACGGAAAAGCGAGTGAAACCCATTGATATCCTCGGACACTTGAAGAAAATAAACCCAAAGAATGTTTCTACGTTGGAGACAATCTACAACGCCAAAGCCAAGTTGAAGAGTGAGAATGGCAAGAAAGGGACCAAATCCAACAACTTATGTGCTTGGGGGAGAAGCACAACTACACCATGTTCCATGAAGAAGATGAGAATAAAGAAATAAAGCATATTATATTGTCTCATCCCGAGTTTATGAAGTTACCACGGTGCTCCCATCAAGTGCTTCTAATGGATTGCACGTACAAAACTAACAAGTATGAGCTCCCGGTCTTGAATTTTATCGGCCAATAAATATGACTCGTTATACCACCTTGCCTTCGTTCTTCTCCTCTTTTTGGATAACATAATACATAGTTGCGGCAAATACATAAATCTTCATCCAAAGTAAAATCAGGATTTTGAACCCCAGGTTGAGCCATAATCTAGTATATTAGAGTAATGGTTTTGTTGGAGACGTGCTTGGTCAGCGTCTAATCTTAAACAAAAATCTTAAACAAACGCTTCCACCAAGAATCGGATGTCCGATCCAGGATGGCTTCTTCATCAACGGGTTTGTTACTTTGGGTAATGTACGCCCTATCGTAGATGTGCTTGGTCAGCGTAACCCACGCTCTAGCAATTGCAACATCTTCATCGGTAGTGTATACCATATCTAATGTTGGAAAGTAGGTAAGCGAGGGTGGCAGTTCCCCATGAATACTCATGCGTCTTCTGAAGATCCTTCAACCACTGTAGAAAGTGAGCATTGACCCTATTTCCTGAGTTGTCAGCGAAGAAGATGGTACCAAGCATATATAACAGATACGCCATGGCTGTACACATAGCTCTAGTTTGATCTATGACGACCCCATCCTTTTCCAATTGCAGAGTTCCTCCAAACTTCTCCCTCAGACTACGCAACAAGATCTTCTTGGTCATACCTAAACCTTTCTTCGTTGATTCACCCGATTTATCTCAAGCAGCCAGTTTAAACTCTAACTCAGCTTCTGTATTCTCCCATCCAAGTATGTCTTTAACAAGGACACAAAGATCACTCCAAGACATGTTGCTGTCAAAATATTCATACACAACTTTTCCTTCAACTTCTAAGCCAAGAATTGACTTGACATCATCCGACGTTATTGTCATCTCGCCGAATGGGAGATGATACGTATCGGTTTCAGGCCAATAACGTTCCCTGAAGGATGTGCAGGTAACACTGTTATATTCCAACATAGAATTGGTAATTCCAGGAACTAACCCTGTACCATTTACGAGAACATGGACGGCTTTACATTCTTCAGCTAACGGCCAATGTTGAGCCCTTTGACGAACCAATTTCTTCACGGTCTGTGTATGATCCTACAAAGAATAAAAACAATTTTTTTTAATCAAAATAGTACAACAAGTTATAACTGAAGTTAAAAAAACAGAAATTTAACAAAACAAGAGAAGTTTTTAGATTAATACCCTAGTCTCAGCAACTTTGGCAGCCCATGAATGCGGATAACCAAATAATATTGCAGACCTGTCTGGGCCCTCACCCCAAAGTCTTCCATTCTTCTTCTTAGGCAACAACACGTCTTTTCCTTTGGGAATATGCTTGCCTTTCGGTGATGGTTGCTTCCTTGGATTTTTTTCCTTCACTTGAGGTTGAGTAGAAGCAACAACAATTTCTTTACCTTTGTCTTGATCGACAAATTGTTCTTCGTCCGTCTCTTCTTCATCACATTCTTCCTCTTGTGGTGGTTCTCTAATCACAAGCGCACCTCCACTCACCACCGGTAGATCTTCGAAATCTTCGAAAACATGGGATTCATCTTGAGGTAGTACTTCTTGTCTAGAGCTACCACCCCCTACCTCAAAATTCTTCTTCTTCTTATCGTTCTTTCTCAAGCTTATATTATCTACCCCTAAATGAACTTCGTGGCGAGGGGTTGGAGTGTGATCAATTGGTGTTAAATTATTACCCCTCTTGTTCTTGGTTTTTGCTCTATTCTTATTCCTACAACATACAATCAATACAAGTTAGATAATTTACAAACACACAAGCAATCAATCAAAAATTTGAAAATTCAGAACTCTTTACGGTTGGGTTACACATATCGAACCCAACCGTAAATAATCAACAAAAAGAAGTTCAACTACACAGGATAATTTACGGTTGGGAATTGACAATCCAACCCAACCGTAAATAATCATCAAGAAAAAAATTGAACTAGAGAGGAGAATTTACGGTTGGGAATTGACAATCGAACCCAACCTTAAATAATCAATAAAAAGAAGTTCAACTACACAGGATAATTTTACGGTTGGGAATTGACAATCCGACCCAACCGTAAATAATCATCCACAAAAAAAATAAATTAGAGGGGAGAATTTACGGTTGGGAATTGACAATCGAAACCAACCGTAAATAATCTTCAAAACAAAATTTTTGAACTTTCCAGGATAATTTACGGTTGGCAATTAGAATTGAACCCAATCGTAACTACAAATTTTTCTCTGAGTGCAAAATAGTTTACGGATGGGTTCAGAATCGAACCCAACCGTAAAAATTGATCTTCATCTCCTTCCTTCTGATTTACAGTTGGGTATTTTAGTAACCCAAACGTAAAATTTGAAAGAAACCAGTTATGGTTGGGTTCGAATCGAACCCAACCGTAAATTCTTGAGAACCTATATTTACGGTTGGGATTCCAATCGAACCCAACCGTAAATGTTTCTGGAAACCTAATTTTTTGACTTGAAATCAATCGTTCTAACAAGTTACAATCATAAAATGGAGAAAAATAGCATGATTTCTTGTAGAATCATACATTATATACACCATTGGTTTTGGTTGGGGAGTTTGATTGCCTTTACCACCGGTATGTTCTTCAATTTCTTGATGAGTTCGGTTTTCTTCGTTTGATTGATTTTGATTCAAATCACTACTACCTTCTATACTTTTAGTAGAATTTGTCATCTTTATTATAGTGTTTGATTGACGATTATAAATTTTTGAATCGAAGACGATGAATTTGATGGAGAAGAAAATGGGGAGAAGGAGAGTTGAAGAGAAAGGCGATTTACGGTTGGGAAGAAGAAGAGTTTTTGTTTAAGTTTTAATAGGTTTTTTATTTAGGTTATAGAGTAAAAGGTAATATAGGTATTTGCTATTATCATAGGATATCCCATATCCAACATTTGGGTTAGCCTTCAACCATGGGAAGCCCCTATATAAGGCTTCTAAAACTAGATGATTGTGTTCCTGAACTTTAAAAGTAGAAAATTCAGAATCCTTCCATTTTCTCGTCATTTTCAGTAGTAAGTAGGGCTGCACATACCCGACCGCACCCGCCACCCGACCCATACCCGCCAGTTTTGACCCGACCCGCACACGACCCGCCGATAAACGGATCGGGTGCGGGTGACACCTTCTCTCACCCGACCCACCCGCCCAACCCGCCGAAATGGCATCATCAGAGCAATTACATTTCATCTGCTAGAGAAAGGATGGAATGAAAAGAAAGAAAGAAAAAATGGAAAACATAGTGAGAATCATAAATCGGCCATGGATGTATTTGAAAAGCTTGAAAAAGTAGGAAAAGGAACATATGGGAAAGTGTATAGAGCAAGAGAAAAAGCCACTGGTAAAATTGTAGCTTTAAAGAAAACACGTCTTCATGAAGATGAAGAATGTCCTTAAGAGAATTTTCTCTTTTAAGAATGTTTTCCACTGATCCTCATGTTGTTAGGTAATTTCGTTTATTCATCGGTTAATTTTCTAGGGTTTTGGATTATCTCATCTTCTTCGACTCCAATTTTTGTTTTATTTTCTAGGTTTTGGTTTAGATCTAAAAGCAATTAGTAATAGATTTTTTTGAAGACATTTGATCTCTAGGGTTTTGATCTTGCTTTTAGGTCATCAGTTATTCCCTTTGTGGATTTTTTCGCTTAATTATATTTAGAGTTTTGAATAGAATTTGAATCTGTGGAGAGTGTTAACAGGAAAAATTAAAAAGATGGAGTTGTTACCATAATATGGGTTTCTTTTAGATTCAAAGAGGGATTGAAGATTTAAGAATTCAGATGGGTTCTCGAGTTGTTTAGGATAGAAGGTGGTGGTTTGTGTTGCCGAGAAATAAGCAGAGAGTGGGTACTGGTGATTTCTGACCGAGAATGATTGAATGTGTTATTTTTGAATTGATTATATGAATTGAAAACTTGCAGCTGCAGGGAAGGAGTGAATTTGTGGAGCTTTTAAGGTACGTCCTGTACACAGCTCTCACCAGTCTGTGAGATGCATAAGAATTGTTTGAGGAAATGACTGAACTAGTAGTTTTTCACAAGATCAAGTTCAATTGCCACTGGTTCACTTCACCAAGACCAACTCTGGATAGCCATGGGTCTGAAGATTGTTTGCGAAGGATTTGAAGGTATTTTAGAAGTACACAGAAGTTTTGTTTTGGTTATGCTTTGGCAAGAAGTTAGGAAAGAAGAGTTCTTGACAGAGTTTCTGTTTATGGTGATTGATCATCATGAATGTGAGAAACAATCTGACAAAGATTCGAGGAGTTAGATGATGATGGTTGTTGATGATCAGTGAGGTGATAATTTTGAATTTATGGTTGGTAGATGAGATAGTTAGCTTGAGAATGGCAATAAGTAATGGGTTTCACTCGAGTGATGATTCAGTGAGGTGAACTCGAGTTGGCAGTTTGATTAATGATTATGATGATGGTGATTCATGAGTATGAATCTGGGCGGGTGACCTGCACTCACCCGCATCCGACCTGTCGAAATAACGGATCAGACCCGATCCGATCCGTTCTACGACGGATTGGATACGGGTGAATATTTTAGTTATCCGTCAACTGAAGGGTCGAATACGGATGGGACCAAATCCGATTCACCCGATCCGATGTGCAACCCTAGTAATAAGGGTATTATAGTTATAGTAAGGGAAAGCCAAAACTAGAAGAAGAAGAAGGCTATCTAGTCGGTCGGTGGGGACAAACTCATCTTGCTAAGAAGAGAGAAAGAAGCACCAGAAACCGCTCAAGATAGAGAGAGAAAAACAAAGAAAAGAAAAGAAAAGAAAAGAAAAAAAAATTGGAGAGAGAGAGGAAGGAAGAGGATTTGTTAAGGAGGAGGAGTTGTGGATTAAGGGTAGATTTGAAGGCCCTGGTTCCCTTCTCTCTTTCTTGTTTCTTTATCTCTCTCTATTCGGTTTTTATCTCTGAAAGGATTGGCTCTAGTTTCTTTGTAAGCTATGAGGAGAGGAAGAGGATCTACTGCTGCAGCTGAAGTGGTGATGATGGTAGGAGGAAATGAAAGAATAAATCAAGAAGAAGAAGTAAAAGAGATGAGATACAGAGGTGTAAGAAAAAGACCATGGGGAAGATTTGCAGCAGAAATTAGAGATCCATGGAAGAAAACTAGAGTCTGGTTAGGTACTTTTGATTCAGCTGAGGATGCTGCTAAAGCTTATGATACTGCTGCTCGTAATCTAAGGGGTCCTAAAGCTAAAACCAATTTCCCATCTTCACCGATTAATCCACATCAAACAATTTATCATCAACAACAGCAAAGCACCAATTTTTACAATAATCAACAATACCATCAGCAAAATCAAAATCAAACCCCAGTTAATAATATTCAGAGACCCACTAGTAGTAGTTTAAGTAGTACTGTTGAATCGTTTAGTGGTCCAAGATTTTCTTCTCCAGCCTTGATTAATCATGCGCCATCCCAGCAGCAGCATAGAAGACGGCCTCACAGACAACCAGTTGATCATGATCAAGATTGTCATAGTGATTGTGATTCTTCTTCATCTGTGGTTGATGGTGATACTCACCATGATATTGCTGCAGCATCTAGTTCATCTTCCGCTTTTAACATCAGGAGCAAACAACCATTACCATTTGATCTTAACTTTCCTCCTCCTTTGGTTGACTATTTAAATAAGGGTGATGATGATTTTCATGCTACAGCTTTATGCCTTTGATTTGATTGTCTCCGTAAATTGATGAGGGAAAAGAAAAAAAAATAGAAAAAAGAAAAATTATCTTTTTTTTCTCTTTCGTTTTTGTTGTTGTTGTTGTTGTTGTTGGTTAGATTATATGTGGGTTAACGATAAATTAGTGTTCATGATGATGATGATAAATATAAGTTGATCTTCTTCATCCTCATATGGATGGGTTGATTATGATGAATCTTCAACTATTTTCATGGATATAAAAAATTCCGATCTCTTTGCAATTGTTGAAGTCAAAATCTGATATGATATGAGGTTTCAGTTATTCTGAAACCTCTTAATCTTGATCTGATTAATGTTGTCCTCCTTAATTAATTTAGCAATATTTTTCCTTTTTGTTATACAAAAATATCATCTAATTTAATGAAATTGCGAGGCAGAGGATGATGAAAGAGATGTATAAACATCTAATAACCTCTGCTTACTTCAGTCATTCATTTGTGTATGTTTTTGGTTTTGTAGTTTTAGTCTTCTTTAATTGATGAATGCAAAATTGGAAAGAACAGAAAAATGCTGGATTGGTAATTTTGATGTGTCGTTCTCACCTCTGATGAAAGTAATATTAATGTCATGGTCTGTGAATGTGGGCATAAATTATATCAGGCTAATCCCATTGATATTGAGTCCTATGGGTCTTTAATTTTGGTCTTCATGAACTGAAATAGCGGGTCAGTATTCTTTTGTATTGTGTATAACAATATTGAGGGTGATTGAAAATTTAATGTTAGCCTGTTTTCAACTAAAGATGTCATACGATCTTGACTGTGATTTTTGATTTTGATATTGATAGATTGATCTTTTATCGTTAGCTTAAAGAAGTAAAGAAAGAAAAGAAATAGTTTTTACTATTACCAAGGAGGAAGAGTGGTAATGATAGGTGACCAAGGTAAAGAAAAGAATATTATGCCCTAAAGAGAGAGAAGAGAGGGTTGCACACTTGCATATGGTGGTGTCAGGCAGTTCTAGGGTTAGTCATCAAACCGGTTAAGATGGGGGTAAGAGATGAGATAGGGTTCTTGATAAGAATGGTAGTATTTATCGTAGGAGATGATGAGAGGAGAGAGCTTGCACGTGCATGTGACGTAATAATTTATTCATTAATTATTACTTCTTCGGTCTTAAATTATAAATCTGTTTTGGTAAAGTCAATTCGGGTTTTGTTCGTTCAATTCAACATTTTGTTCGTTCGGGTTTGATTGTGTCGTAGCTAGAGCTGTTCATGGCCGGTTTTGATTCGGTTTTGTACCAAGCCGAAATCGGCAAGGTCGATTTTTTAATTATTTTTTCATAACCGTTCCGTTTACCGTCGGTTCGGTTTACCCGGTTTTCTCTCGGTTTCGGTTTTTTCTAACGGGTTTCGGTTAACCGTTTGGAAAAATAAATTTAAGAAAAAAAAAATCAAAAAAATCAAAAAAAATTCATTCTTCATCAAACCATCCAATCGATTAAGCAATTCAAACAAATAAAATCCTAGCAATCTTAGAACACAAACACATCCAAAAAATCCATTTTTAAAGACAAAATACAATATTTTTCTTCATGAAATTGTTGCTGGATGTTGCTGCTGGATGCTGCTGCCTGATTTTGCTGCTGCCTGCTGCTGAAAATGCTGCCTGCTGCTGCTGAAACTGCTACCTGTAATGGAAGGCTTGTGTTAACTAAACCACAAATCAATAGTAATGGAAGGCTTGTGTTAACCAAATAAGCTGTTATGTGTTTCCTATCAATATCATTGAAGAAACAGCTTTCACTCCAAGTTGCATTTAATGCTTCTAATCTTTTACACTAAAAAGACAAAGTCAGAAGGATCTTGCCTTTACAACATGAGGAGTTCTGTTGCAAAAAGGCATCCTAGAGAGGATCAGGCCTAACATTGTAAAAGGTCAGACTGATTAGCTAAGATAATAGAAGCTATCACTGACCAGCCTCTAAACCAGAAAATAAAAAGCCTGTTAAACAAACACTAAATGTTAAACAAACACTAAACAGATACATACAATTTGATTATCAAAGTCAGAATTACACTAAATGTTAAACAAAAACTAAACAGATACATACAATCAGACTACGCTACAACAATTTGTCTTTATTTTTAGACTACGCTACAACATTCTTGAAACAGCCTCTACCCAGAATCTAAATCTTACTGTTACTGGAGTTGATTGAGAATCTATATCTTCCATCTTTGTAGCAGGTACTACTTGAAAGTTGAAACCTCTCCTTCGCTTGAGCTTTGAGGAAAGCCTGCACAAAACCAATTTCAATCAGAAATGACCCCCTTGTTCATTATACAGTTGCATTCTAAAACGCTAGATCGAGACAAAGACGTCATTTAATCTCTCTACAAAGATGTTCCCTAAACTAACAATAAGTACATATCTTAAAAAAAATGAGTTAAACATTTATGCTCTCATCACATCATATGTATAAGAACATTTTATTCTCAAATATTCATTTTATAAACCAACAACAAGTACATAACACCTTCATTTTATAAACTCAGTGAATTACATACCAACATTTTATGTATAAGAAACACGCAAGCAGAAAGCAGAGTTCAGATTATAAACTCAGTGAATTACATACCAACATTTTATTTCCAGCAAATAATTTTTATGCTTTTCAGTAAAAAATCTAAGCAGTCCCATTAAGTGTTCATCAAAGATAATAAGTGATCAGAACCAACAAATTCAATAACTTGTAACAGTACTTCTATACAAAATAATTCAAGCTAGAGATGCAAAATAACCAAAATCAGCTACATCAGATTACCTATCAGCACCAAAAATGAGCTTAACACTACACTTACTAAAATCAGCTAATTCAGTGATTGGTAGATATTCTTTGACAGGAGACCTGAATAAAAAAAAAAGAATCATTCATCAGCTAATCCAGCTAAACTCAAAACAAACCCCTTCCAACAAACCATTAAGAAAAAATTCTACATAAATTTCTCCAAATAAGATCAAACAATGAAACCCCAAGATCTTAATAAAACCCCAATACTCAACAAAAACATGAAACCTTAATTCAAGAAGAAAATTAGAACAACTATTCTAACAGGGGATAAATACCCATCATCAATAACTACAAATCAAATCAAATAGAAGTGATGGAGATGTTATACATGTAGATCAAACTTAACCTGAAAGTCTTTTACAAAAAAATAAATAAATAAAATAATTAAAACACTAACGTCATACGATTCATACCTGATTAGTCGGAGAAGAAGTTGTTTCTGAAATGGAGAATGAATCGGAGGCTGCTTCTGAAATCGAGAAATATGAAACCCAAGGGAAAATGGAAGAAACTCAGTGAGAAGAGAACTGAGAAATGAGAAGCTCTGAAAACTGAAAAGTTGGTGGAGGCGGAGGCGGAGGCGTAAGAACTAAGAAGTTCTTTGTGAAAACGAAAGAGATTAGGGTATGGGATGGCTTTATATATCAAAGGTATTTAAGGGTCTAGATTAGATCTATCAAAATCAAGATGAACGGCCATAAATAGTCGGTTTCCCATGGCATAACGGTTCGGTTTTTGGCTAAACCAAAACCGAAACCGTGACTACCGGTTTCCATACTTTTTTTCCGTCACCGTTCCATTAACAAACGGTTCGGTTTGGTTTTGCCCTATTCGGTTCGGTTTTGCCGGATTTTCGTGGAAACCCGTTACCATGTAAACCCTAGTCATAGCTCTATAATTTAATTCGGGTTAGGTTTATCGTTGGATGAACTGCATTGTTGATATTGACACCAAAAAAAAACCCGGTAGGTACAGCTAGTCCGTGAATAACTAACCATCGCACTGTAGAAAATTTGATAGGTTCGATCTATAATCATTGAAGAGATAAATACGGTAGCTTTGATAGCTAATAAGAAATCTAACCTTTACATCTAAAAATATTTTTTTAAAAAAAAGAAATGAAGATAAACATGAAAAATATTAAATAGACTTGTTTCATATTTCTGGAGATACTATAAAAACTTAAGGATATATTTGATAGTTTAATGAAAAATATGACTATAAATAAAATGTGGCAACTATTTTAAGACAGACAAAAATAAAATAGAGGACTTATAATTTAAGAGGACTTATAATTTAAGACATAGGGAGTATGTATTATTCATTCAATATTCAAACAGACAAAAGAAAAGAAAATTACACAGTTTCAGTCTCACCCATGAACAAACACAGTTTGAACTTCAATATTTCCAAAATCATTTTGTATCGTTTATGCACCGTGATTAAGTTCTTACAATCTGTGATTCACCATTTGTACAAGAACATCATCAACACCTAAAAACAAGAACACAAATTTAACATTCACTACGATCATATTCACTACATATTCCAAAATAAAACCATCCACCAACAAGCTGTTCCCCCTCTTAATTACATCTCCACAAAAAACCATCCCAAAATCGAAAACCATAGTATCTCCAAAGCCTGTCTTCAAGTCATCAATATCAACAAAAACCCATGCAAATCAAAAAACTATCCCCCACCACAAAATATAATTTCAACTCATCAACCTAACAACCTTTTCCAAAGAATTAAAACCATCAAAAACAATTTAAAGACCGTCTGATTTACAAAAGAGAACAACCATTTCAAATCCTTCCACAACATAAAGAAGAAAACTGGTAGCAAACACCGAGAAGATAACTTCAAAAACAACTTGCTAGTAATTTTCAAAATTTATACCAAAATTACCTTCTCTGATGTTCAATGGAAGATCACCAGTCATCTTCCCCATCATAGCTATCCCAATCTTCTTCTTCATTTTGAGCACTATACTCATCTCCAGATGTTGCTGCTGAACTATCAGTGTCATTCCCAGAATCTGAATCCTCAGAACCTTCATCATCACTTCCTTCCTCCTCATTTTCTTTTTCAGATGTCTCAACCTCTTGTGCATTTTCAACACCATCATTCATATCCTGATTTTCTCCCTTATCCATTTTCCGTGCAAAAATATGGGGATTCTGTTTCTCAGCCAAATACCTTTTGTACAATGTATTCTCCTGTCTTGCAGCATCTCTCTATTTCTCTTCCTCGGTCTCAGAATTTTCCTTAGCAGTACTTATCTCCTCTAAGTAGTACTCATGCCCTCCATCGGATTACTCGGAATCACTTTCTGTCTCACTTCGTCTCTTTTTCCAGTTATAATCATCACCAGCTTCATCTCTTTCATCTCTTTTCCTATCAATCCTTGCAAGTCGTTTTTCTTTCCATTGAGCAAATTCTTCTGTATTCTTCTCCTGCCCTCTCTCGTATTCAGTCATTCGGCTTCGCCTACATATTTTACTCTGTAACTCAGCAACCAGATCTTTCAACTCATTGGTCTCTAACCTTAGAGCATTCTTTTTCGCAAATTCATATGTCTCAGAAGGGTTTCCTGCTGGTTGATTGTTGCTTGAACTTGCCATTATCTCTTATTTTTTCTGACTTTTAATTAATTTTTCTATTTTGTGTTAATTTCCTATGAATGGAAAATAATTACCATTGTCCATCCTTTTAAAGGCAAAATTAAGTCAGTTAATGGTCATTTATTTCTCTTAGTGAAATATCGCGTCTCTTGGCAATTCAAGACTATTCATCACTCTAGCATTGGCATTAAGACAAACCATTACTCCATGCAAACAACTACCACTTTCTCTAGCCATATTCATATTCTCGAGAACCATCATTACACTAAATACATGTCTCTTCATAATCCTTCTCCATTCCATCTAAATTAAACTTTTTCAAAATTACCATTAAGTGGAAGTTGGTTAGATCAACTACTATTATGGTGAATTTCTGGGTACTAATTACTTTTTATGATCTACTGCAGGTCCGGGTTATGCAACACTTGTTGAGAGGTAATATTGATAGCAGGTGTATGCTGGTTAGTCTTGTGTGTTGCCATCTAAACAAATATTAGCACCTCATTTCTATTTCCAAACCTCAAATTCCCTCCATAAGGTTTGGTTCCTTAATGAATTTTGGCAGTTTGCTTATCTCTAAATTTTTTATCTGGTATAGATACAAAAACATTCAATGTAGTGCTTCATTTGCCACCTGAATTTGGAGAAGCTGGCTTTTTGATACTGGACACTGATATAACTACTGTTATAAAAAAATAAAAAAAATAATCTGATGCGTATCTCCAAATTGCAGAGTGATCAGACAAAGATCATGGACTACAAAAGAGTAGTTGTTGTACAAAATCGGCCATTCTCCTCTATTAGAGACATAAGTTCCTCTCAGACAACTCTTTCTATTAAGGTTGACTGACACCAACTGAATATTTTTTATATTTTTATCAACCTCAGAAGGAAATGTCACTTTCATAACATGTGTGGCCATCAGACTTGGCATTGTCTTATTCTAATGCACATGTATAAACTTATACCTAGCACTCATTTTGAAAAAACCGAACAACAAACAAACTCAATCCTTATCATCTCTTTCTATATCTTTGTTTATAAGATGGATCAACAACAAACCCCTCTCAATATTGTCTCTACTGAAGAAGATATTCAAAGTTTATCCTCTCAAATGGCTGAAAAGCTCACTGTCCCTATCAACGTTCCTTCAACTCTCATTGAACCGGTCTTCATAGATAAAACAGTGGTCTTAGCTGAAAATGATAACAATTGGAAATGGTGCATGGTTGGTCATATATCCAGCAAAATTCTCGTCCTACGGCTTCAATCATAAGCTATATATGCACACAATGACCTCTTACTCAAACCCCCACAATTAATACTTTTAGTGGTTTGAGAAATAAGGTGATCATTAGATTCTTGGCTGAAAGTGATTATGATAAGGTTGACTCTCAGCGATTCTGGTTTTCTTGTGGTTATTTGGTAGTTCTTAGAACTGTTCCTTCTTCTGGATGGCCATCAAATTCAAATATCAACTTTTCTGATGAACTAATGTGGCTTATTTTATGAAATATCCCAAATGAATGCACGGAGTTTGTTGATCTCAAAAAAATCACTCTAAAGCTAGGTGAAGTTATTGAAGCCAAAGATCCTTATGGAAACCATCCTTTAAAAAAGAATGTAAAGATCTATGCCAGGATTTCAGTTTAGAAACCTCTACCTACGGGGATTCCTTTTCACCAGAGGGTGAATTCAATCATTCTTAATCGAATACAGATACTTCATGGTCCCCGGGCATTTCTGTTTCTCTTGTAGAGTCATTTCTCATAAGGATGCTAATTGTCCTAGAGTAAAAGAAAAACCAAGAGTTCCTCAAGGTGAAGGCAGTCACTCTTTTAATTCTAAATAAACCTTACCAAAGGTTTCTCTTTTGATGCCGCCTCAGCCTCAAGATATCTCGCCTGATTCTGATTCTACCCTAACTCCTGTTAACCTGAAAAATCAAAGGAATTATACTGTGATGGAGAATCAAGAGGAAAGAATTACCAGCATGATCTACACAAAGGCAAAACTGTAGCTTCTACTCATCATCAACTTTCGAATGAGGAAGAAAATCTCATGATGCAAATTAACATGGGCCATTTTATCCCAAAACCTGGCCCTTTAAAGATTTTTAGTGTTGGCCCAGTTCAAGCCCATCATTCTCCAAGTAATGCCACTGATGGTCCCTCTGTTCAATGCCCTCTGAACCAACAGTGGAACCTCCAGGTGATGGGAACCAATCTATATCTTTTACTTCTGGATCGGGAAAATTAGGTCTTATTCGTACTTCTAACTCAGGTAGGAGATTTAAGAGTTATGAAACTTTATCAAGTGTTACTCAATTACCAACTTTATCAAGAGAAGAAATTTTTTCACTTGCTGCTGAACATGATGCACTCTCTAACCTCAAACGCAAGATTAATCCTAGAGCTGAGCAAAGGAAATGCAGCAGAGCTACTAAAACTTTCCTGACAAGCATTATAGTGCTCCCTCCTTAGTATCCTACTGCTACTGAACCAGATTACAACAACCTTTGCCCCCTATTACCAACTTGGGTAATCTCCCACCCATTAACCCAAGAAATAACCCCATCCCCTCTCATATCCTTCATAATCCTTATGACAATTTTAACGAGGCTACTAGCTATTCATCTTCTAACAATGGTGCTATCATTCTTCTCAAGGGGCTACTAATCAGGACCTAAAGGGTACTCAAAATTCTCTCCAAAGTGGTGGTTCTGACAATATTCAACCTAATGGCAGCTCTGAATCTACCAATCAGGTAAATCATTCTTCTCTTATCTCTATGAGAAATACCAATGTTAATGCTCATACCTCGTTTATTCTTTTTTCTTTTAATAATGTCAATATGCTGGTGTGGAATGTGAGAGGATTTGGGAAAATAACAGCCACTAAGGAGCTTCAGATTTTACTTAGGAATATTAACCCAGATATTGTTTTCTTATCTGAAACCAAAATGCAAAAGGATAATACTGCTAGGAAACTGAAGAATATGGGTTTCCCCTGTGCTTTTAATGTGCCTTGTGTTGGAAGAAGTGCGGGTCTGGTTCTGGCTTGGAAAAGGGAAATCAATCTTAGTATAATTTCATCCAACTCTAGGGGCATCTACATTACTACTACAGACATCACTCATCCTAAAACCTGCCATATTCATTTTATCTATGGTGAACCAAATAGCAATCTTAGAACTCCTTTTGGAATAATCAATGTAGTCTAGCTATTTCCCCTTATGATGAACCTTTATTTGTAGTAGGAGATTTTAATGCCCTCTTGGGTCCAGAGGACAAATGTGGTGGTCTAGAGGTCTTTGATGATGATATTTTTTACCTAAAAAACTTTTGTAATGCTTTTGACCTGCATGACCCTGGTTTTCAAGACCTAGATTTACTTGGTCTAATATGCTGTCTGGTTCTGATCTCATTCTTGAAAGACTTGATAGATGTCTCATCAACTCTACTGTTGAATGTCTTTTTCCTAACATGCCTAGGGATTCCTCTGATCATTGTCTCATGCATATATGATTTAACTTTTATAATATTTGCGTGCCCAAACCTTTCCATTTTATGGCCATGTGGATTGAAGATCCTACTTGTAGAGATATCATTGCTAATTCTTGGTCTGCTAATATAGTGGGTTCCCCTGCCTATAAATTAAGAGCCAAGTTGATGAACACCAAGAAGGGTCTCAGGGATTGGAATAAATCCTATTTTGGTAATATTCAATCCAATATATTTTAATATTAGGGAGGAATTAATTTCAATCCAATCTTCTAATCCTACTGATTCTAGTACCTTGTCTCATATAAGAGCCAAATTAAACTACCTTTATGGTCTGGAAGAGTTGTTTTGGAAAGATAAATCTATAAAAGTGTGGATTATGGAAGGAGATAGAAATACTCCATATTTCATAGAGTTACCACTTTTAGGAGAAAAATAAATGCCATTAGTTGGATTAAAGACTCTTCAGGTACCACTCTAACTGATAGAGATGGTATCATTAGATCTTTTGAAACCTACTTTAAAACTCTTTATTCCTCCCAACCTCAACAATTACAAGATGAAATTCTCATAGACCTTCCAATCAAGTTTTCTCCAGAGGACAATAATCATCTCAATTCCCAGCTAACTGCTGATGAGATTAAACATGTTGTTTTCCAAATGAGAGGTAAGAAATCTCCAGGGCCTGATAGTTTTACTGGTCTTTTTATAAAAAAAATATTGGGATATAGTGGGTGATAATATCATTGAGATGACTCAAACCTGCTTCAGAACTGGCCACATTGCCAAAGTTTTTAATCATACTAATATTACCTTAATCCCAAAAGTCCCTCTTGCTGAATTGGTCTTGCAATATAGACCAATTGGTAAATACAATTTCGTTATAAAATTTTGTCTAAAACTCTTGCCAACAGACTTAAACCTTTCATGGATTCCATCATTTTTCAAAATCAAAGTGCCTTTGTCCCCAAAAGAAGTATTTCTGACAATATTCTTCTTGCTCATGAGGTGGTCTACTCTGTCAATCACCATAAAGGTAAAAGAGGTATAAATTCCATTAAACTTGACATGTCTAAGGTCTATGACAAGTTGGAGTGGTCTTTTCTTGAGAAGGTTTTAACTAAAATGGGTCTTAATGATCACTGAACTAAGTTAATTGGCAAATGTCTGTCTACTGTCTCCTACTTTGTTCTTCTGAATGGAGTGCCTTATGGTTTTATTATACCTGAGAGAGGTCTGAGACAAGGAGACCCTTTGTCTCCCTATATTTACATAATCTGTTCTGAGGCCTTGTCTTCCTACATAGATTCTCTTACCAGAAAGGGTCTTGTGGAAGGTATTAAGATTTGTAAAAATGCTCATAATATTACTCACCTTTTATTTGCTGATGATTCTCTCATGTTTTCTGAAGCTACTGTGAAATATTTTTAGACCATTAAAGACTATCTTCATAAGTATTTCCTTTCCTCTGGCCAGGAAATCAATTTTGATAAGTCTGGTATTTTGTTTAGTAAAAAAATCCCAGAATCTTTAATGTGTCAATTGTCTGGTATTCTGAGCATTTCCTCTAGATATTTAAGGGGGAAATATTTGGGTACCCCTATTGTCTTTCATCCTTCTAAAAGTCAAACTCATATGGTCATCCTCAAATATGTGGATGCCAGAATTTCTTCTTGGTTTCATAAACTTCTCTCTCAGGATGCTAGGACTACTCTAGTCAAGCATGTTGTCTAGGCTATCCCCATTTATTAAATGAGAGCTTTTTTAATTCCAAAATATCTCTGTAAAAAATGGACTCCCACATTTGCAAGTTTTGGTGGGGGGAAACTTTAGACCCTAAGGATAAAAAGTTACACCTTAGGTTGGGATAGTTTATGCTCTCCCAAGTTTGAAGGAGGTCTTTGATGTATTTAAAAATAGTGGTAAAAGATTCGATACTTAGACTTGTGAAGAATTGATTTTTAAACCTAATTTTTTTAATACTAAACTACTAAAGATTAAAGTAGAATTGATTTAAGATTATGGAAAGAACTGAAACTAAGGATTCCACCATTAGCCAATTTTTCAAGTGATTTAGCATGAATAGTTATCTTGCAACTCATACATTCAATTGATTCTAAATATTGCCAAAATTAGATTTTTAAAATAATAATTGTAAATTAAAAGTATGAGACATCAATAGCTCTACTAAGCATGACTCATCAAAAGAAAACACAACTAATTGATAAAAATCATTATTTCAAATTTAATTCAAAGCAAATAATCATAAAAGAATTGCCAAAAAAATTAATAAGATAAAAATATACCACTTTATTATTGGAATGGCTTCCTATGTCGCCTCAACAATGAGGTCTAGCTCCTCATGTCAAACACTCTCTCAAAATACATGTTCATAACTCAAAGTGCTTAAAAGAAGAGAAAACTAGAAGTAACACAGAAAACGCTAGTGTTGCTGAGACTGTTTTCTGTGTTGCTGAAAAGAGAAGTAAAACATGGAATAAAAGACTGCTTCTGGGCGTAGTAAAAGACGAAAGAAAAGGTGACATAATCAGCGACTGTCTTTAGGTGTGGTATGTACTCCTTCTTTTTCTTCACCAGCGAACATAATTTTTTTTCTCTGAATTTTTCTCCCGAATCCCAGATGATTTTTTCTTGTTTCTCTTTGCTATTTATAGGATTAATAAACCCTAATTATACTTCTTAATTGATAAGGACCCAAAGAAACCATCCAAAACAACTTAGAATTCGTGTTAATCCGAAACAAAGAAGAATTCTCTTTTCCGGCTCCAACTCGAGTTCCACCCATGAATCACGACGTGAAAGGATTTCTGTTTGACGTGTATTGATCTGTTTTGATTATTTCTTCAGTTTGAGATACCAAAAACACGTTTACATCCCTTGAACTTCGGTTCCCAACTAATTCCGACTTTTCTCTAGCGTGAAGAACTTCTCCCTTCCCTTTCCAAATTTAAATTCAAAAGGGAGGGTGCCCTTAATCCATCTAGTGGGTGCCTTTATCATTTTTCCAGGTGTCTTTATCAATTTTTCCGGGTGCCTTTATCAACTACATTTAACAGGAATCTCGACTACATTTAGCATATGTAATAAGCCTTTAAACCTCTAGGTGTCCCTAGTGGACGAGTTTTGTCTAGTGAGGGTTTAAAAGAGGTATACCCACAAAACCTTTATTCCAAACCCTAGCTACCTGTGAACGATTGAGGGTAAACACTAAACACGCTATTTAGTTGGCATACTAAATTCTTCGGCTATGGGAATCATTACCCTACATGAGTCCAATTGTTGTACACGAGTTTGCATTCAGCATACTAAAATTCATATATAAGAAAACAAAGCTCTACTTAGATAGTCGTACAACCACAATACTCATAATTTATCAAAGTTCAATCACATGAAAAGATTTAGAAGATGGATATAGACAAAATAAAGTTTGCGCATGTTGACTAGGGTGAACGATGTTTCCCATATTTGTCTGAAGGTCAATGCCATGATGAATCCTAATGGATTGAGATATGCTCCCACTGGTCTTACTCCTTATACTAGTATCGACCCAGCTGGTATATACGAGGTCCCATCAATCGATTTATTGAAAATAAAATAATTATAAATGTACTACAAACATTATTGTATCAAATTGAATCCAAGCGCATGCTCTTATCGGCATCTTACATGATAGTTCTCATGGATCCTGCGTTCCACGCTTGCTTAGGCGACGGAGACAGGGAAAACACACACATATTGCTATCAAAGTGTCAATACTCGGTTTTTTTTTGAAAAATATAATAATGGGGCTTGATATCAAACACTCTACTTCATCCTGGCGACGATAACAATTCGATACTGGTGCCCCACCAAATCACTTAGAGAAACACAAAAATTGCAAAAATAAAAACAGAAGGTCATATGGTCGAGATAGACTCCGAGATATGGTGACGACAATCATGTTATTTCTAACACCTGAACTCTTTCCTTTTATGAATAGACCATTTAACTGGGCAATCCAATTCCTATAGAAAAGGAGTGAAGTTTCCATCTACCTAGAATGGTTAGTGTCATCCTGAATTGTTCACAAGCTTCTATATTTTGGAGTTTTATTATTGCACTAAAAAGTTTCTCCCATACCCCCAAACTTAAATCAAACAGTATCCTCAATGTTTCAAAATAAAGAACAGTACTGATAGATAAGTAAAATAGGAATAAAGAGGTAAGTCAGAATGATAATACCTGGGTGAAGCGTAACAATCCTTCTATGGAGAATAAGACATAAAATAAAAACCTAAAAACGAATAATACAAGCCTACAAAAATCTACTAATGCACAACAACAATTTTTATGGTCAATCAAGGTAAACAGGCACTACAAAAAAAAATGGGTTTAAGCGACTATTCGTTTTAAGTCGCTTAAAGCCCCTTTTAAGTCGCTATAACCGTTATAACGACTAAAAGTGGCACTCGCTCCGTTGGTTTCCCAAAGCCATGTATGTCAAAGCCTTGAGCGACCATGCAATCGCCCTAGCAATGAACCAACTAACCTAAAATGAGTACTTTTCTTATTGCTTAACATTTAGACCAACTACATGGAGCAAGTAAAATTGTGATCGCTTAACATCTAGACCAACCAATATAGCAAGTAAAATATCAATCGCTTCAGATATACCAATCATTCTAAAGCAAGTAAACTACTTAGTTGATAGATACATGGAGCAACTCTTTCTGAAATTGCTTGGTTAAAGTTTTAAGCGATCAGATAATTTTGCTCGCTAAAAGTGATTTCTGATTTTGATTGGCCTGAAGTTGGTTGCTCAAGGTTTTAAACTATTAAACTACCTAGTTGCTAGATACATGGAACAACTTAACCTGAAGTTGCTTGGCTAAGATTTTAAGCGAGTAAACTATTTTTCTCGCTAAAAGCAATGAGGTTAGTTGCTTAACTTTTTAAACTGGCCTAAAATTAGTTGCTTAAAGTTTTTAAGATGTCAAATTTTTATGCTTGAATTTTCAAAGTTGCTTGCTTAAAGTTTTAAGATATAAATTTGTATGCTTGTTAAACAGATTCTGCTCTTTTGTTATAGTCACCGATTTTGATGATCCCAATCACCGATTCCGATGATCCTAATCACCGATTCCAATTTTTAAAATAAAAGTAATACTGAATAAATTATGGACCAAATTAAAAACTGAATTAAATTTCATTATATTACAAAATTCAAGTTACATCATTTATTTAAAATATTAAATTCCTTACAGGAAAAAAAAAACAACAAAAATTCAGCTATTTAGAAATTCGACTACTTGAGAACATCTTCTTCAAATTCTTCTTGTAATGAATTGTTTGTAAAATTGAGAACATCACCCATTGCGTCTTCTGGTGTTTTGGCATATCCTTGTGCATCGTGGATGACTAACAAAATGCAAAACCAATGTATTCTCTACTCTTCAATCTCTCACACAACAGTTTTCCAAGTTATCTTATACTGAAAATCCAAGACATTAGAAAAGTTAAGAGTTGTCAACAAGATAAGCTCAAATGAAAGAAGCAAATGAACCAAATTAATGGTAATAGTGGTACATAAAATAATCATCAGAGAGAAGGCAAAAATAGAACACTGAAATGACCAGTCTTGTGTTGCAGCTAACAAGCATTACCATTAATTTACAAAACCCAAACTACTCATGGCTACTGCTTTGTATTTTCATCTATAAAACAAGTATACATAAGATCCCAGATCAAAATTCCCAGTTGCTTTAACATAACATGAACTAAGAAAAAATGGCAAAAAATACACTGAAACAGTGAAACCCATTAATGATAGTCTTCTGGTGTTTTGGCATATCCTTGTACCTGATCACAAATTCCTCATTAAACATCCACAATAGAATTGTTACTGTATGATTTTGTTCTGTAATCCACTTTTGAAAAAATATATTCTTACCCTTTGAAGCTCCATTTTGCTCTGGCTGTTGTAGACAAGAGGTCATAATCTGCACAACTTGGAACTCTATTGACATGATTATATGAACACATTATCCCACTTACTTTACCTTCTGTAACACAACTCCTAAATGGTGGTTGATAAGTGTCTGCTAAATCTTGCAATGTAACCTACAAACAATGAAGACCCCAAGTTACCATTATTAGACCTGGACCTGTTAGCAAGACTGGATTTAGAATACACTAGGTTCACCGATCCAAAATAAACAAAACAATCTACTTGAGCAAGAAAGAAATTAATAAAATAACTAAATATTACAATAATCTGATGTGAAGTCTCCTGCGGAATATATATGCAGAAATACAATAATCTGATAATGGGTCTATGGTCGAGAGTTCATGTTATTGTATTTCTGCATATATAGTGAGAGGAATTCAGTGAATCTGATAATGGGTCTGTGGTCGAGAGAGAGATGAAGGATATGCTGTGTTACAGATGATGGTGTTTGTGAGAATTTGGGTTTTTTCACTGAACTTGTTGATGGTTTGAAGAGCAAGAAGCTGGTATTGAACTTGTTGATGGTTTGTCGAGAGATGTTAGGTGTTGAAGCCATGGCAGTAAACCAAGGAGAGATTGAGCTCGACTGAAGATGAACATGAATCGATGTGAGAGAATGGTAATTGCCGTGACATGAAGTTGGTCTCATGGTGAAAAGCTAAGAGGTGCTGTGGTGTTTGGTGTTTAGAGAAGTTCAGTGATGGAGGCGTAGAAGTTCAACGACGGAGGAGGAGAAGTTTAGGGAGGGAGGCGTTGAAGGGAGAAGTGATGAAACTTAGGTTTAGGGTGTTTATATAGAAGGGTATTAAACATAAATAATAGAAACTTTGTGGTCAATAAGTATAACGAATAGGGTTTTAACCGACGGTTCAAGATTAACATTTCAAGTTGATCGGACGGTTCTAGGTTTTACATCTTCTACTCATACGGATCGTTAATCTGACGGTTCAAAATTAATATCTTATACTCATACGGATCACCAATCTAACGGTTCAAAATTAATATCTTATGTTCATATGGATCACCAGTCTAACGGTTCAAAATTAATACACTCAATTTTGATCGATCTTACTCAAATTATATCAATTTTCATCAATTTCACTCGATTTTACTTAGATTTATTGAATTTTATCCAATCTCGATCAAACTTATTCATTTTTTTATCGATCAAACAAATCTAACGATATCAAACTATGATTTCATCAATCTCACTAAAATTCACTCAATTTTGTATAGAACCGACTTGAATACACTCAATTTTGATCGATCTTACTCAAATTATATCAATTTTCATCAATTTCACTCGATTTCACTTAGATTTATTGAATTTTATCCAATCTCGATCAAACTTATTCATTTTTTTTATCAATTTAACAAATCTAACGATATCAAACTATGATTTCATCAATCTCACTAAAATTCACTCAATTTTGTATAGAACCGACTTGAAATACACTCAATTTTGATCGATCTTACTCAAATTATATCAATTTTCATCAATTTCACTCGATTTCACTTAGATTTATTGAATTTATCCAATCTCGATCAAACTTATTCAATTTTTTTTATCAATCTAACAAATCTAACAATATCAAACTATGATTTCATAAATCTCACTAAAATTCATTCAATTTTGTATCGAACCGACTTGAATACACTCAATTTTGATCGATCTTACTCAAATTATATCAATTTTCATCAATTTTACTCGATTTCACTTAGTTTTTATTGAATTTTATTCAATCTCGATCAAACTTATTCATTTTTTATCGATCTAACAAATCTAACGATATCAAACTATGATTTCATCAATCTCACTGAAATTCACTCAATTTTAACGAGTTAGGGGAAGAGGTTACTAAGGATAATAAGGTGTGAATGAACCCCGAACCCTGAACCCCGAACCCTGAACCCTGAAACCTGAAACCTGAACCCTGAACCCTGAACCCGTCATGTTCGTCTTGTACACCTTATTATCCTTAGTGTTTAACGACTCT
>JAJJMC010004794.1:512462-645987 GCA_023531435.1 Papaver californicum | reverse complement strand
CACCTTATTATCCTTAGTGTTTAACGACTCTTAAGTGTTCAGGGTTCAGGTTTAAGGTACCATGAACCCTGAACCATGAACCATGAACCATGAACCCTGAACCTTGAACCCCAAACCTTATATTCTACAAATTTTAATTTTTTATTTAATTGTTTGTGTTTTTATTTTAGTTAATTTTACTTCTTGTCTCTTCAGCGTAGTTAAGCTAAGAGTGATTTATAACATAAAATACATTCGAGTGTAACTGTATGCCTTTCTGCACTAAGAATTAGTTATGTCGTTTGGCCAAGAGGACTGAATACAACTTAATATTCAGTTCGTACTGATTTATAATATTCTTCGATTTCACTCATATTCACTTAACTCATATCAATTTGGACTGAATACAACTTAATGAATGAGTTTGAGTGAGATTGAATAAAACTTAATGAATTGAGCGAAATTGATGTAATTGATATAATTTGAGTAAGATCGATCAAAATTGATTGTATTCATGTGATATTGATGAAACATTAAGTGATTTCTAGTAATATAAAAAAAAATTGAATGAATTCAAAATAAACTCATAAACATCATCGAAACAAACTTTAGCCGCTCATTATGCTATCAAAGCCAAGAATTCCGCTACTCTTTCCATCAATGCAGTGTATGATCAAGTTTTTACAAAATTTGGGTAGAAATTTAAGAAGTTGGAGGTCATGAGGATCCTGTTGTTTGAGTTGGTTAACCATATGAATTTATTTTTGATCTCTGCAGTTGCTGCTGGTTATGTATTCTCTTTGGTTGAAGATAAGTGTATGTCTTTTGTGATTTTTTTTGACTTTTGGCTTTTTTTGGAAAGTTATATTTAGGGTGTATAGTAAATGGTGTGATGACAATATACAATGTTTTTGGTATACGGTATACGGTATACCAGTTGGGGGTAGTGTTTAAGATGTTATGATGGAGTCGTTGTATAAGTCTTTTGAAGTGTTTCTAAGTTTTGTTATGTGCTATGAATTACCCCTCTTTTATGAATGGGATATGTATTTATTTGTCTTGTTCTTATTTATATCTTGCTACCTAGTTTCTGATCTATACAAATAATAAGAACAAGTAAATACTTAAAATTCCGACTTAGGGGAATAAGTTATTAAGGATAATATGACGAACATCGATAGGTTTAAGGTTTAGGGTTAGATTCCGACTGAGGGGAAAAGGTTATTAAGAATAATATGACGAATATCGATGGGTTTAGGGTACAATTATGGTAAGATATTCAGACTAATTACATCGAAAAAGGCATATTTGGGTTCACACAACTAGATATTGACCTCCGGTATACATTCCGATCAACCAGATATAGAACAAAGCGGATTTCACCTGATATTCATTTGTCTCACCCGGTCTTATTCAATTTCAGACAATATTCATCAAATTTACGGATATCATTCAATTTCACTTGTTATCCTTCGACCTAACTCAATTTTATATGTTATAAATCGATTCACATAATATCCCTCGATGTTGATGCCACCATGGATGTGTATGAAAGATTCTAGTTTAATTTTACTCTATAGTTATCAATTATACCCCATATCACTCAACTTCACAAATTATACCCTATTATCAATTATTTCACTCAATATTCATTAGCCTCGCATAATTTTGTTAGTTCTCAATCTATTTTACTTAATTTTATTCTTTTGCCATCTTTTGTGTCTTTGAGCAATACATAGGTCAAATTTAAGGAGGGGGTAACCATAGTGGATTTAATTATATGGTTACCTATTAATTTCATGGGTTTAATTATATGGTTACCTAATAGTCAATTTCATCTGTTATCTATGATTGTGCATTTACGATCCTTCTGCAATTGCAACACGAAGAGGACACAGAAGAAATGTGACACTTAGCAAAATTTAGACAAAGTGCCCATTGACTTTGGTAATTTTGGTTGGCCTCATTCAATTTCTCTCGGATTCCATCGGTTTCATTACTGGATTTAGAGTTCTAATATAGATATTCAGACTAATTAGATCGAAAAAGGAATATTTTTGTTCACAGAACTAAATATTGACCTCCATTATACATTACGATTATCCAGATACAAAATTCCTAATCCGACAATTATTTTCAGATTTTAATTAAAATTCTATAGATAAAATTATATCCGATCTGACTAAAAATGAAATTAAAATTTGTAATAAAATTAAATATGAACAAAAATTGTTTTTTTTTTGAAAGGCATAATTTTAAACCATATTTTTAAACAACATCTATTTTAAACCATTTTCGTCATATTATCCTTAGTAACCTCTTTCCTTAAGTCGAAATCTTCATCGGTACCCTAAACCCATTGATGTTCGTCATATTATCCTTAATAACCTCTTCCCCTAAGTCGGAATCTTCGTCGGCACCCTAAACCTACCGATGTTTTACCACACATGCTACTCATACACTAGTCTCAATCCGTATGAGAATCCAAAACCGAATCTGGACTATCCAAAAATTTCCATAATCCGTATGATGTGCCTTATCCACCGTTCAAATTTTCGTGCAAGAAACACAATGAGAAACACACATTTAACTAACACACTTGACTCAATCCGTATGAAAATACAACATCGAATTCGGATCATCCAAAAAACTTTCCATGATCCGTATGAGGTGGCTTATCCACCGTTCAAATTTTATTTTCAAAACCCTAAAAAAAATTCCATTCATTGTCGTTCCTTGTCTTTCTTTCTATTTGTCTCTCTTCCAGAACAGCTGCCTTAGAAGATAAACTAGGGTTCATCGGTACCTTCATCACCATCCACCGAATTTGGATCATTCAAGCTTGTCCATTTAGCGTATCAGACTCACGACGATACGCTGTTTCTCATTGTTTGTTTTAAAGATACTAATAAACAACACAAAAATCTTCAAATCTTCTTTTTTTAGTCTGCAATTATTTTCATCTTCATCTCTGTTTCGATCACAGACACCATATTTTAAGTGAAATCATTGGTTGGTTAAAGGTATGTACGTTCCCTAATTCTATCTGTCTTTTCTGTATGCTTAAAGGGTTTAATGGATTGTGTTTTAATTTTACTGATTGATACTGATCATTTCACTTATAATAACATCTAAGATTTTTGTTTCTTGAAATTCTGTAAATGCATGTGTTCTTCTTTCTTTTATTATTTTAGGATTTTAATGCTTAATGTGGGGAGTTCTCTGAAGTAGGTTTTAAGAATCATTCAATTTGTTCTCTGAAGTAGGTTTTCGGGTGTTGATGTAATTGGGTGTAATTTGAGTTCTTTTGATATGGGTTTTGAAAATAGAGAAGGGTTTTGATATTTGGGTTTTGTTGCTGCTTCTCCCACATGCCTTCATTTGGTATGATCTTTAAGTCATTGATAATAAGCCCTTGTTCGTTGAGTGATAACAATCTTTAGGATATGTTTTATCAGGAAAATTGACAAACATGAAGCTGCACGACGTAAATCTAAAGGTATTTCACCTTTTATCTTCTTTGTTCTAATGTTTTAGCTCTCTATTATATGTTGAATTGTATGTTTAGTACCCAGTAATGTCTTTGGGATCTAACTACAACACTACTAACCATCTTCAACTCTGTCTTCTTCATTTAGGTCACACAATGTTTTTCGGTTGCATTCGAGATCAGTTCTCGATAATCAAAGGTTAAAAATATTTTCTGTGAAGCCTATATGATTTTTTCTGTGAAGCCTATATAGATCGTATGAGATAGGCCCTCATCGGAATGCAACTATAGGAGCATTGATAAATCAATTACAAGTATGTACATGTCCTGTGTTTGATTTTCCTCATAGGAATACTAGTTATGCAAGTTAACATATGGTTTTAATGTCGTTGGTTTGATCATTTGCAGGAAATGAGTAGAAGAAATCTAATATGGGTTGTTGCAGAGATGCAAGTTATTGTGGATCAATATCCTTCTTGGTAAGCCAGTTCTTGCATATTTTCCTTGCCTGCATTATCAGTTATTCACCATATCAAGTCTGTGGACAAATGTCGTACAAGGATGATCATTTTTGGTATTTTGTTGCAGGGGCGATGTAGTTCAAATAGATACTTGGTTTACTAGTGCATCTGAAAAGAATGGTCTTGCAAACCACTGGCTTCTTCGTGATGCCAATACAGGGCAAATTCTTGCAAAAACTACCAGGTTCTCATGACATATTTTTGTTGTTCTTGGAATTCCTCAAAATTCAATATTCAGTAGTTTTCTGAGTACTGTACCATGGTAATGCAGTATGTGGATTTTGATGAATAAAAACAAGAAAACTTTCTAAAATCCCAGAGGAAGTTAGATGAGAACTGGAACCTTTTTCAAGTTAACTGAACAGCAGTGTGAGTCTTCTTTTACTTTGATTAGGCAAATACACTAATGCATCCGAGAGTAATAGAAGAACATATAATTTATATGCTTAATACTGAAGTATACAACTTAGGAGTTGTGATGAAATGTTGTCTTGCAGGTCGTGAATCTGATAGGAGATTTCATAGGCAAAGTTGTGATTATGGTGGATGATATGGTACATACTGATGGTAAGCCAAGTCTCAACCTTCAAATGTGAGTGAATAAAAAAAAATATGTCGCAACCATATATAGTGTTTTTTGGGGTTGAGTGATTGTTCAGACATAGCAGCCGTCAGAATAATTTGTTTAGTTTGTCTATTCCTATTTGCATTGTTCATGAAGATAACTATTAAGACAGAATTATTGACTGCAGATTAGTATCCAGCGTATAGTTATTGTTTTGTCTCGAAGTCAAGCATGTCCACCTTAATGTTCGGCTGTCATTCTTCTCTTCTCTGCATGGAAATGGAGGGTTTGGCGAATTTTTGGTACAAGTAGTTTAAGTGCGGTTTTGTTGCTTTAAATGATGAGGTGCGGTTTTGGTAGTTAGTTGATGATTTTGTTTGGTGATTGGTAACAGAAATTTAACGTTGTAAAGTTACAATTAGTTGAAGATGAGAAGAAGAAGATCAGATAAGAGTATGAGCGGTAAGAGAAGCAAGTTGAAGTTCGACAACAGATGTTGTACATCGTTTCTAAATAATGCGAGGTTGAACTTGCTGGGTTTCTTCTTCAAATTTTCGTTGGTGTGAGCATGTATTCTCATGACATTATTGCTAGTATCTTCTATTACTGGTCAGTTATACTCCATGGAGATTTTTAGTTTCAACAGCTTCTTACTCATAGTCTGCGACAACAGCCTTATTACTGCTCCCTTATGGTGTGTTTTCTGCTGCAATTATTCTAACTGTCAGTGGTGATAATCACTGTTCATTTCTAGAGAAGCAATTTCACTCTTCATCATCCTTCCTCTTGTGGTGTTATGGTGTGGAATAGTGGTGCTGAGTTAAGGACAATCTCAAGGTGTCTTCTCCATCCCCCTTGAGCTTGAGGGGGGGTAATGGTGTGTAATAGTGGTGTTAAGTATCTAAGGGCTCAAGTGTGTGCAGGTTCTGTAAGTGGGCTAAGGGAACGAGTCCTGGTTATACTAGTCAATATTGTACTAGTTAATTTTATAAATACCAATCGTTGTAATAACTATCTAGTTCAGTTTAATAACAAGAGAATTTATATTACAGATTTATATTTCACTAAACTTCAAAAATAAAATTTCTTTTTTTTGTTAAACCATAGGATAAGTAATGACTCGAATTCTTTGGAAGTGTTTGTGCCTTCTTATGCAATAATATTTAGAATATTTATGCACATAGGTACCTGACCTTTCTTTTCTAGTAATATTTGGAGTTTTTTTCTAGTAATATTTGGAGTAGTTTACATTAAGTTTATGGAAACATCTAATCTTTTTGTATTGAAAACATTGTGATCATTTATTCAATTAGCATATCATGCTTTAATTTGGGAAACTAATATTAATGACCATTGCGAACTCTATTGTGATAAAAATGATTAACCATAATATTCTTTGATGCCTTTAATATCATCCTGAGAACACAATTTGCTTAATTATACTCAATTTAGTTGACTGGAATGATATGAGTTGTGGGATTTGTAAAAGAGTTTGTTTAATTATAGTCAATTTGGTCAACTCATGTTAAAGAAAAAACAATTTGTGCATCCAAATATTTACTCATGGTGAATTAAAACAATGATTTGAATAAGTTTTCATGTTTCCATTAAACAAATCCGAATAAGATTGTTGGATTAATACTAAGTTCTCAAATGTCTACTTCAAAAACTGACTTCTCTTTTGAAATGGTGGTGGCGGCTTAAACTTAGTTGCTGAGAGAGATTTTACCAAATAATTATCTTTTGAACATGTGGTGGTGGCTTAAACTTAGTTGCTGAGAGAGGTTTGAGCAACCAATTCATTTTCTGTTGCTACGAGTCTGTGCCTCAAAGTGAATAACTACATGATCACTGTTTAGATGCTACAAGTTACTTGAAAAACGGATCTAGCAATTAAACATATTTGGTTGTGGCTTAAACTTAGTTGCTGAGAGAGGTTTGAGCAACCAATTTATTTTGTTGTTGCTACGAGTCGGTGCCTCAAACTTAATAGCTACATGATCAACTTTTAGCTGCTAAAAAAACCCTTAAAAAACGGATCTAGCAATTAAACATATTTGGTTGTGGCTCAAACTTAGTTGCTGAGGGAGGTTTGACCAATCAATTTTTTTTGTTGTTGCTACGAGTCGGTGCCTCAAAGTAAATAGCTACATGATCACTATTTTAGTTGCTATAAATTACTTGAACAAAGGATCTAGCGATTAAGTATATTTTTTCGTTGCTAAATAATAGTGGACACATGTTTATTGCCACCAAAATTTTGGGCAGTTGCAATTTTAGATGCTTAAACTATTTAAGCGACTAAATTTCCGAGCTCTTGCTAAGATTTTAGACGCTTAAGCCCGTTTTTCTTGTAGTGAGGGTCCTCCAGAGGGACCTCCTCAACATCACCTATAGGAAAAGGCTATAAAAATGGTTTCAATCTATGACCGTTAACCTTGAAAGGACTTCTACCATCTTGAGTCTCAATCTCAATAGCACCATGAGGAAAAAACAGTGTGAACAACAAAAGGACCGGTCCACCGAGAGTGTAACTTCCCGGGGAATAGATGCAAACGAGTATCATACATAAGAACTTTTTGACCTGGAGAAAATGACTTTCTTAAAATATTTTTATCATGCACAAGTTTCATTTTGTTCTCATACTCCCTAGTACTATCATATGCATCTTTCCGAATCTCTTCCAACTCATTGAGCTGGAGCTTCTTGTGAGCTCCTACCTTTGTCAAGTGAAAAAAGTAACTGCTTTACAGCCCAATATGCTCTATGTTCTAATTCGACGGGGATGTGACATGCCTTGAAAAAAACTAGACAATAAGGTGACATTCCAATGGGGGTCTTAAACGCAGTACGGTAAGCCCATAAGGCGTTAGTAAGCCTTCACGACCAGTCTTTCCTATTAGGATTAATGGTTTTCTCTAGATAACATTTTATCTCCCTGTTGGAAACCTCTACTTGACCACTAGTCTGTAGGTGATATGGGGTAGCTAGTTTGTGGGTAATTCCATATTTCTTCATCAAAAGCTTAAACGGTCGATTACAAAAGTGAGACCCTCCATCACTAATTATAGCTCGCGGTGTACCAAAACGTTCAAATATGTTATCATTCAAAAACTGGACCACAACCTTGTGGTCGTTTGTTTTACACAAAACCTCCTCTAACCACTTAGATATATAGTGTACTGCTACAAGGATGTAAAAATAACCAAAGTAATTAGGAAAAGGACCCATAAAATCAATGCCCCACACATCAAAAACCTCAATAATTAAAATAGGGTTCAAAGACATCATATTTCTACGAGAAATGGTTCCTAACTTCTAACAACGCTCACAAGCAACACAGTAACTGTGTGTGTCTTTAAGCATCGAAGGCCAGTAGAATCCACATTGCAATATCTTAGCAGCAGTCTTCTTAGCACTAAAGTGACCCCCACAAGCATGATCATGACAAAAGGAAATAATACTGGACTGGTCACTCTCAGGTATACATCTCCTAATAATCTGGACTGGACGATACTTAAAAAAATAAGGGGTCTTCCTAAAAGAAACACTTTACCTAAGATAAAAACCTAGAACGATCTTGTTTACCCTAGTGTTGAGGCATTCGACCAGTAACAATATAATTCACTATATTCGCAAACCAAGGTAATTGGGAAACAAAGAATAGTTGTTCATCAGGAAAATTATCTGTCATAGGAGGAGAATCATCAGGAGACTCCACAATAAGTCTAGACAAGTGGTCTGCTACTATATTTAATCACCCTTTTTTTCTCTAATTTCTAGAGAGAATTCTTATAATAAAAGAATTCATCTAATCAATCTAGGTTTAGTATCCTTCTTAGACAGAAGGTACATCAAGCATCATGATCAGTAAAGACTATAACCTTAGAACCTAAGAGATATGATCTAAACTTATCTAAGGCAAAAACAATGGCTAACAGTTCCTTCTCTGTGGTGGTGTAGTTCAATTGGGTATCATTTAGAGTTTTGATGGCATAGTAAATCACATGAAGTAATTTGTTTTATCGCTGACCTAACACAACACCAATAACATAATCTGAAGCATCACGCATTATCTTAAAGGGTAGTTTCCATTTAGGTGCCTGGACTATGGGGGCGGTTGTGAGTAAGGTCTTAAGCTTCTCAAAAGTCTCTAAACAAGCATCATCAAAGACAAACTTAACATCTTTTGCAAGCAGATTGCAAAGAGGTCTAGAAATCAAGCTAAAATCCTTAATGAATCGACGATAAAAACCTGCATGCCCTAAAAATGACCTAACATCTCGTACAGTTTTGGGAACCTGTAAAGTCTTAATAAGGACAACTTTGGCTTTGTCTACCTCTATATCCTTAGAAGATATGATATGCCCTAAAACAATTATTGATCGAACCATAAAGTGGCATTTTTCCCAATTAAGCACTAAATTCTTTTCCTTACGTCAACACAAATGTCAAATGATGCAAGAACTCATCAAAAGATGGCCCAAATACTGAAAAATCATCCATAAAGACCTCTAAAACCGTTCTACCATGTCAGAAAATATGCTCATCATACAACGCTGAAAAGTAGTGGGTGCATTACACAACTCGAAAGGCATGCGTCTATATGCAAAGGTACCAAAGAGACAAGTAAAAGTGGTTTTCTCTTGGTCTTCTTGGGAAATAACAAACTGATTATAACAAGAAAAACCATCTAGCAAGCAATACTGGCTATGTCCAGCTAATCTCTCAAGCATTTGGTCGATGAAAGGAAGGGTAAAGTGGTAATTCCTTGTGACCCTGTCAATTTTCTATAGTCAATACAAACACGCCACCCTGTGGTCACTCGGGTTGGGATTAACTCATTGTTATCATTCTGGACTACAATGATACCTGATTTCATGGGAACAACCTGAACGAGGCTGACCCACTTACTGTCTGAAATAGGGCAGATAATACCCGCATCTAAAAACTTAAGCACCTCAATTCGAACTACTTCTTTCATGTTAGGGTTAAGTCGACGTTGCATCTCCCTAGGCGTTTTGGTATCATCCTTTAAATGAATCTGATGCATACAAATAGTAGGACTTATACCCTTAATGTCTGTTATAGTCCACCCTAAAGCTTTCTTATTGTCTTGAAGCACGGTCACTAGCCTACTTTCCTGGTTACTATCCAAGTCGGATGCTCCAATCACAGGCAAAGTCTCAGATGGGCCTAAATACACATACTTCAGGGTATTTGGTAGTTGTTTTAGGTCCAACTTAGGAGGCTCTTCTAAATAATAAATTAGGGTAGACTTAAAAACTGGTAGTGGTTCGAACTTAGATTTCCATCAATTACTAGTGTCAATCAAAGGGGCTGAATCTAACAAAGCATTCACCTCATTAATCACATTAGCATCATCAAAATCAAACCCAAAGTGGGCTAGGAATTTCTCTAATGGATCTTCTAACAAAGTGTTTGGTAATGACTCATGAACTAATGTTCCTATCATGTTCACCTCTTCAATGCACGTGTCATCTAGCTCAGGTGGTTGCTTACTAATATTGAAAATATTCATCTCAATAGTCATATTACGAAAATATAAGTTTATAATACCATTTCGACAATTAATGATCATATTAGATGTAGATAAAAATGGGCGACCTAATATCACAGGTATCTGATTCTCTGGTCAGGGACATGTTGGGTATCAAGGACAACAAAATCCACTAGATAAATAAACTTATCGACCTCAATAAGAACATCCTCTATAACACCACGAGGAATTTTCACATACCTATCAACTAATTACAGTGTTATCTGAGTAGGTTTTAAATCACCAAGTCCTAGTTGGAGGTACACATGGTACAGAAGGAAGTTCACACTGGCTTCTAAGTCAAGTAACGCTTTCTCAATACGGTAGTTACCTATTGTGCAAGAAATGGTTGGGGACCCTGGGTCTTTGTACTTAGGAGTTGTATTGTTCTGGATAATTGAACTCACATGACTAGATAAAAAGGCTTTCTTTTGTACACTAAGCTTTCGCTTTCGCGTACACATATCCTTAAGGAACTTGGTATAAGTAGGAATCTGCCTAATTGCATCTAATAATGTAAGGTTGATAGTGACTTGCTTAAAAACCTCTAATATGTCGTTAAAGTTGGATTCCTTCTTTGTTGGTGCTAACAGTTGTGGGAACGTGGCTCTGGGCACAAAATCTGGCTTATGAGGAACTGCATCAGGCTCTATAGTATGTTCACTATCAGGCATGGTTACCTTGTTGTCTACCACTTTACCATTCCTAAGGGTTCTAATTGCATTCACATGATATGATGATTTCTCAACAGAAGATAATTCATGAACTCTTCTAGGATTGGGTTGGGTCTGACTAGGAAACTTACCTTTTTGTCTCAAAGACTCATTCAACTGACTAAAATGGGTTCGTAAATTGTAAATATCCTGAGAGTTAGCCTGGATCATCTTTTTATTGTCTTTTAAATTTTGTTCAACCGATTGCTGAAATTTTATAGTGTTCTGAGTTAATAAGGCGAGAGACTCTGTTAAACTCATGATCGTCTTATCTATCTGATTCTGAAATTGTGTCGGTTCTGAAGGATTCTTAGTATATCCAAAACCTGTGGGAACCTTAGAATTACTAGACTGACATTGAGTCAGGCCCTTAGACCAAGAAAGGTTAGGATGGTTTCTCCAACTAGGGTTATAGGTTTCTGAATAAGGGTCAAACTTCTGATGATTATCAAATCTAGTGTTATTATAAAGAGCATGGGCGTGCTCTTCAATAACTAGATTGACTCAGTTCTAAAGCTTCTAACCTTTTTGATATAGCTCCTATTTTGGCATCTGATTCAAAAGATCCTTCTACCCTATTGACATTTCCTCTACTTAGAAGAATTATTTTATGGGGCTCCCTACTATTTTCCCACTGCTGGTTTTTTTTGGCGATTTCATTCAAAAATGTCATCGCACCATCGATAATTTTATTTTCAAACCCACCTGTGCATAAAGACTCAACCATGGTTGTTGTTGAATAATCTAAAACCTCGTAGAGGATCTAAACTAGCCTTAGTTTTTCTAAACCATGATGAGGACATTGTGATAATAAGTCATTGAACCTTTCCAAATACCTATATAAAGATTCTCCCTCTTGTTGAGCAAATATGCATATCTGCTTCCTAATAGATGATGTTTTGTGCCTAGGGAAAAGCTTATGGAAAAAGGCAGATGTAAGTTGTTCATAGGTTTTAATGGACTCAGAAGTCAAACTATATAGCCAAGATTTGGATTTGTCTCTTAGTGAAAAAGGAAACAATCTACGTTTCAATGCTTCATCATCTAGGTCCTTTATCCTGATGGCACTACATATTTCCTTAAAATCCCTAACATGGAAATAGGGGTTTCTTTTCTTTCCCTAAGAAGATTGAGAGCATATGTATGGTCCTAGGTTTTAACTCATAGTTTGCTTCAGTTTCAGCTAACTTGATACATGATGGACGAGAAGTCCTAGTCGAGTTCAACAAAGCTTTTAAAGTTGCCATTGCTTACACTATCAAAGAACTAGGAGTAACTTCTTCACACAGTGTCAAGTTCTCAAAATTGAAAATTTCAAAAACAGGGCCCTCAAAAGAAGAGTCTTCGAGGTCCTCGTTTTCAGTGACAGAACTACTAGGTTTTTCATTAATCAAACGACCTAGAGTGTTTCTTTTTCAAGCTCGCTCAGTGATGATTTCAAGCGGTCTTGGCATACACTAATAAAATAAATCATAATTGGAGGGGAATTCAAAACAATCACAAGCAAGGATGACTCAACCAAATCAAACCTATTGAAAGCATGATGGCTCTACTTAGATTGTTTCTAGACCAACTTCCATTCTTTTAAAAGGAAACTAGTTATAATTTTAGCAAACCTATTAGAACGATCCAAATTAGATTAAGTCGAATATAAACAGGATAAGCTCTAAGGAGCTTTGGTAACCCTGTCTCTTTGGCAACGTTTCCTTGGGTTACAAGGTGGCTCGAATCTTCTTAAAATAATCTTCTTGAACTTTGAGTTAGGATAACAGAGTAACCAATTCAGTCATTTTGAATGACTTTCCTATAAGCTCGTTACCCTATCGGTCTCTTTCTAGTCAAATTTTTTAGCTTAGGTTCGCGTTTGGTAACGTGTTCCTAAAGCGAGCAAGAAGGAAACGGTGATGAAATCCGAGTCTTATCTTGTATGGCCAGTTCTTGCCCTTTACTAGAAAATAAATCTGAATTTATCTCCTCAACATATATGCATACGAAGGAATACAGTAAACCCACTTGCAGGGGATTCGTGGGTTGATCGAGTATTACCTCCCGTACAAAACGGGGGATGAATCGGTTGTAGTCGACTCGAGCCACCGACTCCTGTGTCAGTGTACGAACCCGAGGGGACGAGACAATATACTAATTGTCGGTCTTCCCTGTTACAGTTTATATTTAAACTACCCTTCCGTAGGGTTTAAAAATAGTAATAATGTCCAAAGTCCCAAAATAAAGTCCAAAAATATCCAAATAAAAAGTTCATAATACAATTTTCTAAAAAAAAAAACAAATAAAATCTAAATAAAAATAAAATTCTTTGTCTTCTTTTCCGTTCTTTTAGCTTTAACTTTAACTCCAAGTCTTAAATCACCAAAATCTTCTCAATTTCCTTTTAATCCAAAATCCAAAACCTGTAGCAAAAAGATAAATACCCAAAGAAACGTAAAAGAGAACAAAGTAAAAAATAATACTAAAAACAAAAATAAAAACCTAAACATAAATCTAAAACTCTAAACCTAATACTTAGAAATAGTGATAAAAGATTCGATACTCAGACTTGTGAAAATTTAATTTTAAACTTAATTTTTTTAATACTAAAAATAAAAAAGATTAAAGTAGAATTGATTTAAGATTATGGAAAGAACTGAAACTAAGGATTCCACCATTAGCCAATTTTTCAAGTGATTTAGCATGAATAGTTATCTTGCAACTCATACATTCAATTGATTCTAAATATTTCCAAAGTTATATTTTTAAAATAATAGTTGTAAATCAAAAATGAGACATCAATAGCTCTAAACTAAGCATGACTCATCGAAAGAAAACACAACTACTTGATAAAAATCACTATTTCAAATTTAACTCAAAGCAAATAATCATAAAAGAATTGCCCAAAAAATAATAAGATAAAAATATACCACTTTATTATTGGAAAAATGGCTTCCTCCATCGCCTCAGCAATGGGGTCTAGATCCTCATGTCAAACACTCTCTCAAAATACATGTTCATATCTCAAAGTGCTTAAAAAAAGAGAAAAACAGAAGTAACACAGAAAACAGCTATGCATATAAGTGTTGCTGAGAATGTTTTCTGTGTTGTTGAAAAGAGAAAGTAAAACAGGGAATAAAAGACTGCTTCTGGAGTAAAAGACGAAAGAAAAGGTGACATAATCAGCGACTGTCTTTAAGTGTGGTATGTACTCCTTCTTCTTCTTCACTAGTGAACATAATTTTTTTTATCTGAATTTTTCTCCCGACTCCCAGATGATTTTTTCTTGTTTCTCTTTGCTATTTATAGGATTAATAAACCCTAATAACACTTCTTAATCGATAAGGACCCAAAGAAACCATCGAAAACAAATTAGAATTCGTGTTAATCCGAAACATAGAAGAATTCTCTTTTCCGGTCTCCAACTCGAGTTCCACTCATGAATCACGACGTGAAAGGCTCTGTTTGACGTGTATTGATCTGTTTTGATTATTTCTTTAGTTTGAGATACCAAAAACACGTTTACATCCCTTGAACTTTGGTTCCCAACTAATTCAGACTTTTCTCTAGCGTGAAGAACTTCTTCCCGGCCTTTTCGGATTTAAATTCAAAAGGGAGGGTGCCCCTAATACTTCTGGTGGGTACCTTTATCAATTTTTATGGGTGCCTTTATCAACTTTTTGAGCCGATTTTTCCACAAATATTTATTTCCCAAAAATACCTACAAAGACATAAAAACCCATAATAAGTACAAAATCGAGCACTAGTAACATAGAGAATTGAGCACAATGTAGACACCAAAATGTGTCTATCAGTCTTGGTCTTAGGAAAGCTGACTTAAATAATATTGCTATGATAGCTAGAAATTCCTGGAAAATAACTAAAAACCCAGATTGTTTACTTGTTGTTTCTTTGAAAGCTAGGTATTTTCCTAGGACTGACTTTTTAAATGCTAAGTGCTCTGGTAATTGTTCTTGGACTTGGAAATGTCTCCACACCATCAAAGAACTTATCAAACCTTTTATTTCTTGGATTCTAGGGGATGGTAAGTTTATTGATCCTTGGTGTGATAAATGGATACCAAATTTGGGTTCTTCTACCCCTAATCCCCTGACCCCTTCTGATTTTAATGTTAAGGTTTCTTATTTTATTAATCAGGAGTCTAGAACATGGAATGTTGTTAGACTCAATATCTACTTTGATAATGCTTCTATTAAGAAGATTATCACTATCCCCTTAAGCCAGTGTTTCACTCCCGATAGGAGGGCTTGGGAACTTTCGAAGACTGGTAGATTTTCCTCTAGATCTTCCTATATGGGACTCAGTGGGTCTAGACTTTCCCCATGTAGTAATCTTTGGAAGAGTATTTGGAAATTAAAGGTCCTACACAGAGTTCAACTATTTATCTGGAAAGTAGCAGAAAATGCCCTCCTTGCTAGATCTGTTATGCATACTCGTATGCCTATGCTCTCTGTTTGCTGTCCCAGATGTGATGTTGGTCAGGAGTTTATTCTGCATGCTTTAGTGCTATGTCTTTTTGCTAGGCGTGTTTGGTTTCTATCTAACCTTTGTATGAATACTTCTTTTTTTTGGATAAATCTCTGACTGATTGGCCCTTCTTTTGGTTAATTGATCCGGCTACCAGACTGCCTGATGATTACCATGTTTTTTTTGCAACAAATACTTTGGTCCCTTTAGAGTAGTAGAAATAACCTCATTTTCAATTTAAAAAAAAAAGAAACTTATCAATTTGTTATCAGTAGAGATAAAGCCATGCTTATAGTTAGAACCCAATTATACAAGCTCAAACCAACATTGTTATCTCTAGTCTAGACTCGTGGATGCCCCCACCAGTTTGATGGATTGAATGCAATACTGATGGTGCGTTTATGAATTAACCTTGGAAAATGGTGCAGGTTTCGTGATGAGAAACTCAGACAAAAAAGTTTCTTTTTGTTCTTCTCTTTCCTTTGATGTGGGTTCGGCTGAAGAATCTGAAGCTCGTGCTGTTTGGGCATCCCTCAAGAAAGTTATTGAGCTGAAGATTACCCATCTAATAAGCGAGAGTGATGCCAAGCCTCTGATGGATCAGTTTATGTTTGAAATTTTTGATGGGAACTCAAGAACAGATGCAATTTTGAAGGACATCAAATGTTTTGCTTCTCTTATTGTTGTTTGTAATTTTTTGTTTCAGCCACGACTTTGTAATCCTGTAGCTCATGCTTTGGCCTAATGGGAAAAAGTAAATTCTGATGTTATGTTCTGGTCAGTTCCTTTTATTTGGCTCAAACCAATAGTTGAGGCTGACTATTAGCCTTGTTGAAAGCTTTCGTCTATAAAAAAATAATAATAAAAAAAAAAAAATTCAGAACCAGACACATTATTCGTTGCAGTTTTTTTTCTTCTTTTTTTTCTTTTTAATAAATACTCCAGTAGATAGTTGAAAAAACATTAGTTCACCCTCAAGTATCAAGTCGTGGTTGCTTCAAAGAAAAAAATAAAAATAAAAATTCGTAGTTATCAGATGTAAATATAAGATTACGGTCTCGGGGGGATGAATCTTCATTATGTCTCAGTTTTTCATGGTGCGGTTAAGTTTTCACGAGTCTGGAGGCGATGCATCTAGGGGTCTTCATTATGCTTTGAGCTGTAAGCTGTGGTGATGCTCTGAGCTTGTGTTGTCTACACTGCACGGCTTAAAACACCTTAGTGTTTGTAGTTTTGTTTTTGATGATCTTAAGTATTTGTAGTTTGTTATCAACGTGTTCATTTTTTTATCTTTTATGATTTTTTAGTTCTTTGCTTGTGATGGAATCTGGTGGGAAGTCTTATTACTTTCTTGTTGCTGTTGTTGTTATGGTCTTCAATTCAAGATGGTGGTAGTTTCAATTATAAGTTTTAGGTGGATTCAGGTTGAAGCTTTGTTCAACACCCCCAATAGTTTGGTACAAGTACTGTCATATATCGTTCTTATTTTCATTTATTTAATAACTGTATTATTCATTGAAAATTAATTCAATGAATCAATTATTACCAACTATTATATCGATGTGTCGCTCACTAATTCATTGTTCCATTTTTAATTATTCATTGAAGTTGCTTACATTAGGTAAGAATTCGGTTCTCAGTTTTCCATTTTGTTTCTTGATACACAAAAGAAACGACAACTCTCATTCTTTTTTTTAACGAGGAGGCATTACTTTCTTGAGTTGAAGTTAATTACTGCAAGTATGTAACCAAAAAGAATCCACATGATCACAGTACAAACGCTAAGTTAATGGTTTTTCAGGTGGTTCATTTTTTCATCAGGGACAATGATATTTACCTAGTAACTTCTCAATTAGCGGTGAATCATGTTAAGAGTGGAATCCAAAGTTGGAACTTTAGGTCATGAAAGTATATATACTACATGATTAATTTAGGTTCGGACCTGAGAATGATCAACAGAATTTATCTTTATGTATATGTAGAACTTTAAAAGATCTATCTTTTCTTGACTACTTTCATTTTCACACCAAACGGTACTGATACCAATTCATCCACTAATAGCTTTACCAACTTTCTTCTCATTTCTTTATTTGTTGGCAATCAAGATAGATGGCCTAAATCTTGTATTGCTTGAAAAAGAAAAAGTCTAATTTAACCATTTGATCGACCGTTTATGAATGTGGTCTCCACATCACGGCGTTAAACTACTTGCTACGTCAGTCATTACTACTGATAATTAGTTTCTAGGGCAACTCCTATGGTAAACACAGTTATCCACAATTTACTGATAATTAACGAATTGTAGTCGAAAAAACCTGATCAAAGAAAAAAGAATGTAGTCCGCAAGACGACTAATCAAGTATTGCCGGAGAAAACCCTTTAAATGTGAGATGTCCCTCGGGATAATTCCAGAAGGGCATGTAGTACCCGGTTACCTAAGAATGGGTGATATAGAACATCTCCTGTCTACAAAATAGAAATTGGCTTTCTTAGCTTAATTCTAGAAGTTAGCAGTTTACTGCCTTGTTTTTAATTCTTTCATAGTTTTAGTCTTTTTTTATTTACTTGTTAGAGTTATTTTAAATCTCTGGTTTTATGCCTATTTAAATAGGCTCATGCTTTGTGTTTAGATGATCTTACTTTGGCATTAAAACTGATTTTCTAAATTCTACTAACCTGCTTAATTTTTTTTTGATTTCTTCCTTTCACATCCCTTTCTTCTTTTACATATCCAGCAATCTCTGTATTGTTTACTTCCTAGAACAATACTAAATTAAGTGGTATTAGAGCAATAATTTTAGTTTTTACCTAGAATTCAATCTTTGGTTTTCGCTTCCGCAAACGAAAAAAAAAGCCTAGCTTTCTTTCTTCACCAAATTGTCTTATACCGCTTAAAGATGGGAGAAGAATTCGATATTGATTTCAAACTTGCCAAGCTCTTTGAAGAATTGACTGCGCAGTTTGACAAAAAACACGATGAGATGCAGCTGGACATGTCCGATATTAAAAGAAATTTGGCTCAAATCATGGCACATCTCAAAATGTCCAAACCAGAGTCTTCTACAAAACATCCAGGGAAAGATGGTGGCGATGATGAAAATAAAGAGTCATCATCTAAAACTAAAACTAGAGGTAAGAGTTCTATTGTTTTTAATGACGATATTCCAGAAGACATATTGTTTGAATTGAAAAAGAAGAAACAACATGAAATTTTTAGTAGTTATGGCAACAAGAAGACTTCCAGCTTTCAACTTGACAGTGATGAGGATGATTTCCTTGAAGATGAACAAGAAAAGAGATGGACCGATGATAGACGTCTCAAAACTAGACAAAGTCCTTATGGTTCTTTACCAGAATACAAGTTGAAAGTTGATATTCCAAACTTCAATGGGAGTTTCAAAATTGAGGAGGTAATGGATTGGTTTTATGAAGTAGAATCCTTTTTCAAATTTATAGAAGTGCCTGACCATTCAAAAATTAAGCTTGTTGCTTATAAACTTAAAGGTGAAGTTGCTGCTTGGTGGGAGAAACTCTGTGAAGATCGTGATAAATATGGGAAGCCTCAAGTTCGTACTTGGGAATGTATGAGAAAATTTATTAGAGATAACTTTTTGCCTAGAGATTACAGACAACAATTATTTGTGAAGCTTCAAAATTGTCAACAGGGAGCTAGATCTATGGAAGAGTATGTGGCTGATTTTTACAATTTAGTAGCTCGTAATCAATTACATGAATTAGAAGAACAATTAGTCGCTCGATTCACTGAAGGGTTAAATATATTGATTCAACATGGGATGAATCATTCCGCTTTTACAATAGTCGAAGCAATTTAACAAGCTATTAAAGTTGAACGACGTGTTCTTTGTTCTTCAAGGATTCCACAAACTCGCCAACCGGTTCGTTCTCCAAGTAATTTTAGATCCAATTATACATCTTCTTCTAGTTTCTACCAACCCCAGAATTTTTCCACATCTTCTATCCCTACTTATCAAGAAGAATCTCCATACTCTCATTCCCAACAAAAAACCCACTTCACTAATTTTACCTATTCTCAGCCACATACACAACCAAATTCACCCATCCTTCCAACTCCTCAAAAAACCCAACCCCTGCAACAACAGTCCTTTACTTCTTCAAATCGACAACCAACTAATACTCGTTTCTCGAATAGTAATACTACTGCCTTTCCACCTCTACCTAAAACTTCGAAACCCATATGCTAAGTTTAGAGGAGAAAAGTGCAGCAAATGTCAACAAGTTGGCCATTCGTCTAGTTATTGTCGTAAGTTCAATGCTTTTATTGGTGACTCTTTTGTTGAAGAAAAAAAAACAAAAATAGGATGATGCTAGTGTATAAGATGCTTCTGATGACATATATGAGACCTATGGTGATCACTTTATGGGTATGATTCGTCATTTATTTATGTCTGAGCCATATACATCTCAAAGGCATAACATTTTCAAATCTAAGTGTGAGATTGGAGTTTGTGACTTAATAATAGATAGTAGTAGTGTCGATAATTACATTGCTTCAATTGTTGTGGAAAAGTTAAGGCTACCAGTAAAACCACTCTCTCATCCTTATACGGTTGGTTGGATTAATAGCTCGTCGTCTCAAAAAATAACTCACCAATGTCTTGTGAAGTTCTCTTTTCCAAAATTTGAAGATACGCTACTTTATGATGTTATCAATATGAATGCTACTCATCTTCTTCTTGGAAGACCTTGGAAATACGATGTTCGTGCGGTTCATAATTGTTATGAGAATACTTACACATTTTACAAAGATGGGAAACAAAAAATCTTACATCCCTCCAAGTCTTCTACTATTGTGGAAACTCATAGTGACAGCAAAACAAGTGCCTTGGTGGCAACAATTACTCGTTCGTTGCATAATAATCATATTGATTTAGTTCCGGATAAGAAACCGTCGGTAGAGATTCCTAAAAAGGTAAAATCTCTTTTACTTAAATATGATGCTTTATTTCCGGATAAATTACCTACTTCTTTACCTCATTTACGTGATTTGCAACTTTATATTGATTTAGTTCTGGGAGTTTCTCTTCAAAATCAAGAACACTACCGGTTGAGTCCACATGAACATGAGATTTTACAAGGTCAGGTAAATAATTTATTGACCAAAGGTTTGATTCAACCAAGCAAGAGTTCTTGTGCTAGTCCAACATTTTTAGTTGACAAAAAAGATGGAGGATAAAGGATGTGTATCGATTGTCGGGATTTAAATAAAATCATTATTCCGTATAGATTTCCCATTCCATGGCTCGATGATATGGTTGATATGCTTTCCGGTTCTAAAGTGTTTACAAAACTTGATTTTTGTAGTGGTTATCATCAAATTCTCATTCGTGAAGGTGGTGAATGGAAAACCGCGTTTAAAACGCGTGAGGGTTTATATGAATGGCTTGTGATGCCATTTGGATTATCTAACACACCAAGCACTTTTATGTGACACATGAACTAGGTTTCACAACCCTTTCTTGGTCATTTTGTCATTGTTTATTTTGATGATATACTAATATATAGTCACAACGAGGAAGAACATTTACTACACCTTTCAAAAGTCTTCCAAGTGTTAGCTGATAATGTGTTGTATGTTAATCTAAAGAAGTGCACTTTTGTTTTCACAACAATAGTTTTCTTGGGTTATTTATCTCCGACAAGGGTATTTTAGTAGATGAGTCGAAGGTAAAAGCAATTAAGGAATGGTCTACTCCTGCTTGTATTCGTGATGTGAGGAGTTTTCATGGTTTAGCGTCCTTTTATAGGCTCTTTGTTCATAATTTTGGCACAATTGTTGTTGGTCTCACAAATTGTTTGGAACATGAAAAATTTGTGTGGACTGAAGATGCTGATAAGAGTTTCAATAATCTTAAAGAAAAATTATGTAGTGCTCCGTTCCTTGCTATACCTGATTTCGATAAACCATTTGAAGTTGATTGTGATGCTTCGGTGATCGGTATTGGCATCGTCTTGTCGCAAGAAGGTCATTCTATTGCTTATTACAGTGGGAAAAGTTCATATGCGAATAAAAATGGTCTACTTATAAACTGGAATTATATGCTCTTGTTCAAGCTCTGAAACAATGTTATACTTACCTTGTTCATCGTAAGTTCGTAATTAACACAAACAATCAAGCTTTGAAGTTTTTAAAAATTTCAGCTAAGATAAATCGAATGCATGATCTTTGGTTATCTATAATCAACAAATATACTTTTTCGACCAGACATAAAAGTGGAAAGCTAAACAATGTAGTTGATGATTTAGGTAGACATGCTCATTTTCTTGTGACTCTTCGAAATGAAAGTTTGGCGTTCGATTATCTCAAGGATGTATATGCCGATGATGAAGATTTTAAAGTAATATGGGAAAAATATAGTTCTCATACTCATGGGACAGATGATTTCCTTATTCAAAATGGGTTTCTTTTCAAGGGCACTCGACTTTGCATTCCTCATGGGTCTCTTATACTTCATCTTATTCGTGAATTACATGGTGCTGGACTTGGTGGCCATTTTGGTTGTGATAAGTCTATTGCTTTAGTAGAAGAACTGTATTATTGGCCTTCTTTGAAACGTGATGTTCAAAAATGTATGGTTTGTCATTGGTCCAAAGGAAATATTCAGAAAACAGGTCTTTACACTCCTTTACCAATACCAGAAGCTCCTTGGGTTGATCTTGGTATGGAATTTATATTGGGTTTACCTCGTAGTGCTAGAGGCAATGATTCTGTGATGGTTGTGGTTGATCATTACTCCAAGATGGCATATTTTATTTCTTGCAAAAAAACCACTAATGCTTCTAACGTTGCTTTTTTATTTTTCAAAGAAGTAGTTCGTCTTCATGGGGTAACTAAATCGATTACTTCTGATTGTGACATTAAATTTTTGAGTTATTTTTAGAAGACGGTGTGGATGCATTTAGGCACTGCTTTGCAGTTTAGTACCACGTCACATCCCCAAATGGATGGTCAAAAATAGGTTGTTAATCGTTCTCTAGGTAATCTGATTCGCGCTAAATGGGTTGCTAACAATAAACTATGGGATACCTTTCTTTCTCATATGGATTTTGCTTTCAACACATCAATTAATCGATCTACAAGTAAGAAACCTTTTGAAATTGTGTATTCAAAGGTACCTGATCATGTTCTTGATCTGGTAGTGCTTCCAAGACGACATAATTCTAATGTCAAAGTTGATATTATGATAGAGAAAGCCTCACAACTTCATCGGGAGGTGAAAAACAAACTTAAAGAGTTTAATACAAAATATAAAGAAGCTGCTGATAAACATAGATGTTTTAAAACATTTCAAGAAGGAGAGTTAGTCATGATTCATCTTAGGAAAGAACGTTTTCCAGTGGGTACTTAATGCAAAACTAAAATGAAATATGGTCCTTTTAAAGTTTTGAAGAAAGTCAGTGATAATGCTTATGTTATCGATCTTCCCTATGAGTGGAATATCTCCAATGTTTTCAATATGCAGGAAATTTATTCTTTTGATGGAGATAATAAACTTATTTTGTGTGCAGACAACTCCAGGACAAGTTTTTTTCAAGAAAGGGGGATTGATGTAGAACATCTCCTGTCCGCAGAATAGTAATTGGCTTTCTTAGCTTAATTTTAGAAGTTGGCAGCTTACTGCATTGTTTTTAATTCTTTCCTAGTTCTAGTCTTTCTTTATTTAGTTGTTAGAGTTATTTTAGGTCTCTGGTTTTATGCCTATCTAAACAGGCGCATGCTTTGTGTTTAGATGATCTTACTTTGGAATTAAAACTGATTTTCTGAATTCTACTTACCTCTTATTTCTCTGGCTCAATTTATTTTTGATTTCTTCCTTTCACATCCCTTTCTTCTTTCGCATCTCCAGCAATGTATGCATTGCTTTCTTCCTTGAACAATACTACATTAATGGGGCTAGAGTTATTTTTTTTTTATCTAATATCTGATCTCATCATTTTAAATTGTAATTTATTTATTTTGATTCGGCGCAACCGGGCCATATTACCCTGAACAAATTCAGCTAGTTGTACCAGCCCCACGGCTAATCTAACCGCCGTCCCCAATAAAAATATCCAAATTTTGCCTTAACCCTAATTTTTTTGGAGAAAATAGGGAATCCAACCCTCCCTAGTCGGAATCGATCCCCTACCTTTCGCCCGCACTACAACCATGAAAATCACACTCCATGTCATCTTAAATTATTGAATGTTCTATAAAGACACATCGATTTTTTAAGTAGATGGTTCCATGAACACTTTCCTAAATTACCAATTAGTTATGTTTAAAGAAAACACATATCATAATAATAGTCTATGTAAATTAATCTACATCGTTGTTCTACACGACATAATAATGTTTAGGGAATTTTAATAAAATGTCTAAGTATTAAAAACCGATTTAATAAAATACCTATATATTTTTAAACTAAATAAAATGTCCACCATGTTAACAATTCCTCCAGGGTCCACTAATTTGGTATTTTCTCATCGACTTTGATCAATTTATCACCTAATGAAAAATCATAATTACTTAATTAGACTTTTCCCTAATATGAAAGAAAACTCTTGTAAACCTATTATGTTTATGATCCTATCACTTGTATCTCTCCCCCATTATATCTTTCTCACTATGTTTCAACAAACACACACAAAAAAAATCAATAAAAAGCCTCGATCATCATCGTCATCTACATAATTACTACTACCTTCAGTTTCTTCATGTAGTATTAAGAGGGTTTCTTCAACAACAACTAGATAAGGTATAACAAAAGCTAACAGTAGTTGATCAACTATCTGAAGCAGTGATGATTTTGGGAGAAAATTTTGGGGTTTGTTAAAATTTGAGTTCAGTTCATACAATTGAGATGATTTTAAGGATAAGGTTTAACTTGATTTTCCTTTTCTGTAATTTCATAATTTTAATTATGTACTTTGGTTAATTAGGGCTTCTAATTTTTTTGATAAGGTAGCAACCTTGGAGGAGATGGTCAATGTTCTCTCTATATCTGATTTCATTTTGATACTCTTTTAATGTTAACTCGCCTTCGAGTTTTGATTCAGTTATTGCCGAGAATTGAGGAAGAAGATGAACACAGAGCAAGCAATACAGGTTGTAAGAAGACTTGAAAAATTAGTATTTTAGTTTTTGTCGTTGATATTTGAAAAGGAATGAACAAAGATGATTTGAAGTGAAGGATTGAGAGTTTAGAAGATTTGGGAAGTTGGATTTTGATTTTATGCGAACTTGTGAGAGTTGGACAAAGTTTGTTGCCGGAAAAATAGAGTAGAAAAATTGATTTGATGTCGTACAAGTGTGATGTTTTGAATGGTGTCTGATGAATGTTTAGAGTCCTGGTTTATTTGGGAACATGGATTTGCAGGGAAGGAGATTTAGAAGAGCTTCGAAATCAACAACATAGCTGCTTCTCCGTTACCAGGTTCACACACACAAGGTGTTTTCTTAAAAGCCCGAATGACCAGTTCTTGAACCAACTGATGGCCTGAATTACCACCGGCAGCTACTTGTCCACCACTGTCAACTGATGTATAATTATCATCAAGAAACAATAATGATAATAAGTTTTTTCTATTGAGATATTGTCTCATGAAATTAGGGAAGAAGTAAACATTCTTCAACTAGGTCTTTGTAAACTCACCCATTCAGATGGGTCAGAGTTAGAAATTTGAGGGTGTAACTGTCTTTACTATAGTTGTTTTACTGCCATGTAGGCGTTACCTGCTGTTAGCCGTTTTTTAATAAAACGGGACGGAGAAGATCAAATTATGGGTATTTAATTAAAGTTGAAAATAACGTGGGCATTTTATTAATGATGTTTTTATATATGGGCATTTTATTAATCCCTAGTTTTTATTGACCCGATCACTAATTATAAAAGTTGTAAAAGTCACATAGTACACCAAAAACATGATGATATCTAACTATTCAGATAGAGATAGTGAAAAAGAGATAGTACCTAGTACACTACCAACTTTTCGTTCGTGAGTTCTGACAAACTTTGTACAATCAATATGTTCAGATGTTTATACCGGAAGAACTAGTCTTGAAAAAATCCGTATTCAAGATTCTAAATACAAGTTCAGCTTAGTATAATCTCGAAAGTTCAAGCAACGATTACTTACTTTCCTAAGTAAGTTCGTGAACTAGTTTCCATGTTGACCAATTACTTTGATCCCAAGTAATCTCAATGAATAAATTTTTATTTCGGTCCCAAATAAACTTATTTCTATAGTTTAGAACATTCTAAAAATAGAGTTTTTTTCCTTTGATCAAAGCAATAAGAATGGTAACCAAGTACTTCCGAAAAAAAGATACTTCTAAAGTTGAACTTATACTTAATTAGGTTAAGAATTAACTTAATCACAATAGTATGGTACCAAGAATGAAAACCAATAAGTGTGCGAGAATTTTTCCTTGTAATACAAAGAAGAATGATGCGTGCACATATTTATCAATAAATACCATGCATCATAAGTTGACAAGCTAAGCAATTGGTCTGTGACTTAATCAAGAAAATTTTGGAGTTCAAAAACGTCCAACTTTGACATAGTTCGCAAACTGATGTTTATAGTTTTCTAACACAAAGTCATAAGGTGTCAAAAGAAAACACCTTAGATTGCATAGTTCGTGAACTGCAAAATTAGTTCGAAAACTCTAGGCAATTGTTGGATATATACAGAAAATCTCAAATTGCATAGTTCGCAAACTGCAAAAAGTAGTTCGTGAAATCTAGAAAATTTATGGATATCAACAGAAAAGCTCTCAAATTGCACAATTCGCCGATTGCCAAAAGTGGTCCACAAACTCTAAGGCAATTTGGAGTTCTAAGGAACTTCATGCGCAAACATAGTTTATTGAACAAAATATTTGTTCTCAACCTCAAATACGATAAGTCCTTTGAACAAACATTGTTTGAGTTCAAGTTTCGAGATTAGTTAAGTACAAGCTTGAACTATAAACTTCTTTTGTGCATCTCATTAATTTACTAAAGCCAAACGACTATGTCTCAGAAGATATAATGGTAGAAACCAATGAGTTAAATAGGATAGTCAGTCTTCACTTATCTTTATTGATGAAGTTTTCGTTGATGTTTTCTTTTGGTCTTCATTCTTTAATATTCAAAGGTATTCAGTGAGTTTTGAGACTCAACTACCTAAACCTAATCCTGGTCCGAGACTTACTTTTAATAGATATTAAATCAAGAAGTAATTTTGGTCAACTAACACTGACATGGGTTCAATCCAGTAGTGTTCTAACAAATAACAAATATTTGAATCATCAATATCATGAACCTTTCTTCAAAATACTTGATGCCAGAATCCAACCATTTGGATAGAGATAACAAATATTCCTATCATCAATATCATTACCATTTTTTTATCGTTTTACTATCATTTCATCAAACAATTTTAGAAGTCGGCATGACCGAATAACCTATATACTCCAACAAATATTGTATGTCTAACTGTTTAACATGGCCAATTCTCTTCTAAATACGAAATATCAAATCTATTTATTTTATTTTTTTCTTTAAAATATTAAAGTCACACTATTAATGTATTCACATCTCAGATAAACATAAAAAAACTAAACTTTTTTCCATGATATTGATTTAGATTTCTGTCAAATTTTATACTCAAAAGAATACCAATATCGACAGACCCCTATAAAAAATCAAACTAAATGGTTTGCATTTTTGGATATTAGATATTGTAGAGTGACTAAGTTAATTCTACCGTATAATGATTCGACTTCTCAGTTGTGATAATTTCCTATCAAGGTAGAAAACACAATTATATCCAAGAGTGAACTTTTTGTTAACATACTCATTTGAGAAGAAGAGATGAAACTTAGTTTTTGGAATAAAGTTAAAATGGTGCTTGGAACAGATCCCGTAAATTATTTTTTCGAGAAACCAAGAGATATTGCCTATTACAGTTGGATCTACATTGGATCTCACCTGAATCGTCTCATCTATCCTTCTGAGGAAAAGTTTGGTTTCAAACTCCGATTCGAACAGGAGGAGAGTGCAGTTTAAATCACTACATAATTAAATCCATGCTCGAAATGATTTTGAAGTATGGCATATACAATTTCATCCAAAAATTTGAAAAGAGTTGAATTTGAAGTATGGAGAGAATTTGAAAAGAGTTGAATCTAGTGTCTATTTTTTCTTTCTCCCATATTTATTTTATATATAAATTCTGGAAAGCAATTTCCAAAGACATCACAACTTTCTGACCAAAAGATATCATCATATATTGTTAGGCTAAGTAACAACTTATAAACTAAAGACATATATTCTCATTAAACTGTTAGGAAACAACTTATGGCCAAAATATACATCTTCTCATATATATACTGTTAAGACGGGTTTTTTCAAATATAACAATTGAATTTTCCACGTGGTATCCTAATTTTAGGAGAAAACATGAGGTTGAATGTGGTGCCGCCACGTTAACATCAAGGATTCTTTCCTATTATAATAAGTACTGATAATTATAAGTGGAATGCATAAAAAATAAATTACGGTTGTTTATATAGAGTCTCATACTATTATAGCCTCTGCAAATCTCTAGTCATTCATATACATATATATGGGTTTATATTTTAGTCTTGGATGCTTTAACATCCATACTATACGAGTTTCTCTTACCAAAGTAAATGCAGAGTCAATCAAATAATCATATTTTTCGGTTAACTCATAATCACTCATCGTCACACGAAATACCAACCTAATTATGGGTTAAAAAATTAATACCAGTACTAAACGCGAAATATTACCTTAATATTAGAGAATCCTACTTTGACAATTGATGAACATACCTTAATATTTCCAAATCTTTATCGCATATGATATAACAATAAGCATGTGATAGTTTTACCAGTTTTAAAAATGTTTATTTTATTTCTTTCCCATCTATCAAAAATGGAGCTTAGAATGTTCTGACGAAAATAAACTACACATAAGGATACCGGGAATTTGAGGAAGGGTAATATAAATGTTTATGGAGGGACTACTACCAATCCAAAGACAATGATGAAGTATATAAAAGGCTAAACAACAACACATCTCAGTTTTTCGATAAGTGCATAATTTACATATTCTTAGTGGCAAATACATGCTTGTATTTGCTATATTTATTGCACTTTACATTGCATCGCTCTTATTTTCTTTTTTGTTCCTCATGTTAGATGAATCATCCAAAACAATGAAAAAGGTTATAAAAGTGTTAAGGAAGTGAAGTTTACAAATGAAGAACCTAAATAATTGGTCCTTGATTTAATCAAGCAAATTATGGAGTTCAATAATGTCCAACTTTGACATAGTTCGCGAACTGATGTTTCTAGTTTGCAAACTCAAAGTCATAAGGTGTCAACAGAAAACACCTTAGTTTGTATAGTTCACGAACTGCAAAAATTAGTTTACGAACTGGAAATTTTTGGATATGTATAGAAATATCTCAAATTGCATAGTTTGCAAACTGCAAAAAGTAGTTCGCGAAATCTAGGAAATTTATGGATATCAACAGAATATCTTTCAAATTACACAGTTTGCCAACCGCCAAAAGTGGTTCGCAAACTCTAAGGAAATTTGGAGTTCTAAGGAACTTCATGCGTAAACATATTTTATTGAACAAAATAGTTGTTCTCAACTCAAATGCGATAAGTCCTTTGAACATCCGTTGTTTGTGCACAAGTTTCGAGATTAGTCAAGTACAAGTTTGAACTTGAAACTTCTTTTGTGCATCTCATCAATTTACTAAAGCCAAACGACTATGTATCAGAAGATATAATAGTAGAAAACAATGAGTTAAATAGGATAGTCAGTCTTCACTTACCTTTATTGATGAAGTTCTCGTTGATGTCTTCTTGTGGTCTTTATTCTTCAATCTTCAAAGATATTCAGTGAGTTCTGAGACTCAACTACCCAAATCTAACCTTAGTTCGAGACTTACTTTAATAGATGTTAAATCAAGAAATAATTTTGGTCAACTAACACTGACATGAGTTCAACCCAGCAACGTTCTAACAAATAACAAATATTTGAATCATCAATATCATGAACCTTTCTTCAAAATACTTGATACCGGAATCCAACCGTTCAGATAGAGATAACCCCTCTTAGTTAAGAAAGAAATTGAAAACAACAACGGTTATATGCTCTTTGTGACAACAAATCTTTACTTGCTACTTTACTCGTTATTATAGATAATAAAGAGAATATTTCTGTTGATTGACAACTCACCGCTTTGTACATAATAGACTAGCACGAGATTCTATTGATTCTCACCCTTAATTTTTCTGCTTCATCGTTTGTTTAATCGTTTTTTTTTGTTTAAATCAGTAGACCCCTCTCATATTTCTTGAAGTCTTGCATTTGGTCAAATATACATATTTTTCATTCTTTCACGTGAGTATGAATAGACTAGTCTCTCCGTTTTAAATTTCTAGCCCCAAAATTACAACCCTTTCCCTATTCTCTCTCTTAAATGCTCAAACTTGATATGATTAATTCATTGTTTATAGTTCATCAATACTTTTTCTAATTGCTTCTTATAATAATTTAGTCACCTCTAAGTTCATTTTTAATTCAATAATGATCACTAGTCACTAGATAAAAGGAAAAAATATTTTAACATATGGATTTAACATTCACAGTTTAGATCATTCACAACAAATACAAATCACAATAAAAATAAAAATAAATAAATAAACTTTATTTATAGTTCAACGAGTTTATAAGGATAAAATTTTAATCAGAGGTAGAGAGGCACTAAGTAAAGGAGCGAAACATGTATACCAAATTATTGATTAGCAGTTAAACTATTTTAAAAGGAATATTGGGAATGTGCCCAATTTCGAATACCAATGTGAAAATTTGTCCCGAGTTTTTAAATCTATAGAATTTATCCCAGGCTCTCAGCCGTTATATTTTTCCAGCCATCACAGTTAAATGGTCAAACATGTGCTTTGACTAGTCAGTATCCAGTCAGATGAGATATCATAGAAAATATAAAATGATATTTTTAACCTTACTTCATAGTAAAGTAAATTGATCCAATATTTTTTGAGACTTATCGAATCGCCATCTCGACGATACTAAGAGGGTGTAGATATGCCACATGTTAGATTGAATGGTTTTAGATTTAAAACAATCATACCAAATTGGCAATATCTGTAACAAAGGAAAAATTAAAGCTAACCTTAATTTTTCTTGCTTGTTAGTCTGTTACTCTTCAATAATGTGCATTACTACCCAAATACCGAAACTCATTATATTTATTATCTTCTTCATTTTCTTTAATCAATAGACATAGGTCTGTAATAATAGAAGAGAATATTATGTCCTAGTGTTATTGCTAGAGGAGGAGGATGATGATGATGATGATGATGATGATGAGGAGGAGGAAGAGATAATAACCTTGTTAAATTTTCTTTGGGCGATTTTGAATTTTTTTTATGGAGATTCAGGCTTTCTTCATCAACTAAGCCTGAACTAGCTAATGATGTTTATGTTAGTGGTGAGCCTGTTGTAACAATTCCTAAAGAAATTAATTATGTGGAATAAGATGAAAAAAATGGTTTGATTTTCCTGCAGATAGAATAACGACACACGTGCAAGGTAAATAACTTTCAGCCGTTGGATTGAAGGGACGCGTGTCCGCATCTTGGGTTGAACTCGAACATGTGAGTCTATGTGTGTACGTGCTTGACCATTTAAACATGTTTGGATGGAAACTATAACGACCCGGACATATTTCCATACATTTAAAAACTCGACAAAAATACTCAAACTGGTATTTTAAATTGGGGTATACTCCCAATTCTCCTATTTTATAAAGATATTTTTTAGTTCTCTCCATTTTCTTCTAAAAAATTCCATTGAATTCACCTGCATCCAATCTGCCCATCTATTTGATATAGATTGAACGCAGTCCACGTGGATGTAGAATTTGAAATCTATCATGTATTGGATTGGATCCAACGGCTGCTCACCCCTAAAATTTCTCGGTGATCTTAATGATACATCAGGTATACAAAGTAGAAACAGATATTTGAAGCCGTAATGTATTGTTTTAGAGATGCCTATAGACTCTCAATATTTTTCCTTGTTTTATTTAATGTGAGCAAGTGCTCTATATATAGCTTACATATTACATAGTTCCAAATCTAGACAAATACTAAACTGAGAAGGAAATCTATTCAAATCCTAACAAAATATGGAAAGCAAACCTAAATACTATTAGTTGACACTTGTATTAGGATTAGAATTCTGACGGGATTCAAACTTTAGGCTGGATGGTTCAACACTTCCCCTCAAGTTGAACGGTAGCTGGCGAACATTCAACTTGCTTCGTAAGAATTGAAACCTATGAGATGACAATCCTTTAGTGAAAATATCAGCCAGTTGGTCTTTAGACGAAATAAATCTGACCTGAAGTTCTTTCGTAACAACTCTTTCACGTACAAAGTGGTAGTCTATTTCAATGTGCTTAGTGCGAGCATGAAAGACCGGATTCGCAGTTAAGTATGTGGCACCCAGATTGTCACACCATAGAACAACAAGTGCGGTCGGTATACAAAGTTCTTTTAATAAGGACTGAATCCAAAGAATTTCTGAAGTGGCGATTGTTAACCCTTTATATTCCGCCTTTGAACTTGACTTAGAAACAGTCTTCTGTTTCCTTGCACTCCAGGAAATAAGATTTCCACCAAAAAAAATACAGTAGCCACTGGTAGAGCGTCTATCATCCAGATTACCTGCCCAATCTGAATCAGAATAAGCTTGAATATTGAAGCCGGAGGATGGTCTAATATGTAAACCATAGCTTATAATGTGCTTCAAATAGCGTAGAATGCGCTTTAGTAGTTCCCAATGTTATGCATAAGGATCTTGCATGTACTGGCATGCTTTGTTTACTGCTATAGATATGTCCGGCCTTGTGAGATGTAGATATTGCAAGGCTCCTACCACACTGCGATATATAGATGGATCATGAAATTTTATGGAGCCTACCTTCTGTAGTTTCAACTGGGCAGCCAATGGAGTCGTAATCGGTTTAGAGGCATCCAGTTTTGTGCGCTGGAGCAAGTCTGCTGTATATTTTTGTTGACTTAGAATAATTGAATTTCTCTGACGGAAAACTTCGATACCCAAGAAATAAGACAAGGACCCCATGTCTTTGACCGCAAATGCTTCTCCAAGGGAAGATATTAATTTGTTGATAAGAGAGGGATCAGATCCTGTAATGATGATATCATCCACATAGATCAGGGCATAGATAATTTGAGATTCATGTTGCCGGACAAATAGAAAAGTGTCAGATATTGACCCCTTGAACCCTTGTGATATCAAGTCTTGACTGAGGCATCCAAACCATACTCTCGGTGCTTGCTTTAGCCCATACAAGGATTTGTGTAGCTTACAAACATGTTGCGGGTAATTCTGATCCACGTACCCTGCTGGTTGTTACATATACACCTCTTCTTCAAGTTCACCATGTAAAAATGCGTTCTGCACATCTAACTGTCTGATAGGCCATTTGTTAATAATTGCTATTGAAAGAACTAACCTGATAGTACATGGTTTTACAACCGGGATGAAGGTATCGCCAAAGTCCACACCCTCTCGTTGGTGAAACCCTTTAGCAACCAACCTGCATTTGTATTTGGCAATAGTTTCATTTGAATTTTGTTTAACCCAGAAGACCCATTTCGATCCAATGACATTCATACCAGGTTTGTATCGTACTAAAGACCATGTGCCATTACAGATGTGAGCATTGTATTCATCATCCATTGAGTGACGCCAGTCAGGATGTTGAGTTGCTTTGCTATAACATGTAGGAGCCATATAATCCGGTGTCTGAAGTGGATGTTTGGTGACGTTGAGACAGAGTTTATCGATGGGTTTCGAGATGCCGAATTTTCTTCTTGTCGCCATTGGGTGGACATGAACAGTTGGAATTGATGTCGTTGCTACAGTTTACTGCTGGTCGTTGGTGTCGCTGCTGGAGATGGTGGGTGTAGTTGCTGATGAAGCTTGTTGGTGTGTGGAGGAAGATGGACTGGATTGTTGCGGCAGTGAACAAGCTGGAGATACTTGCTGGACGGGTTGTGTATTAAGTGGTGGAGTAGCTGAGTCATCAGGAGACAAGGTAGCTGGTGGTGCTGACGTTGAAGCTTGGTTGTGTTGCTGTCGTAAATCGTCTGTGTGGTGCTGAGATTTGCTTACGTATGGAACCTGTTGACTGAACAGGGGCTGTCGGTGGCGACGTGAATAGGTAAGGAAGTCTGGTCTCGTTGAAGAGTGTTGATGCTGCTGTAGAGTGACGGGTGTATGGTGATGATTGGGGCTGTCGGCTGGAGCCTGTGGACCGAACAAATAATGTTGGTGATGACGTGAATATGTCGGCTGGAACGTGTTTGGGACGCTGGGAGCATTAATTAGTTGTAGTGGAGATGATAGTGCTTGACCGAATCCAGGTGGTGACGTTGTGTTGCACACACGTGAGTCATTTTCAACTAATAATGTTCCTGATGCTTGACGTAGAGTGCTAGTTGAGGCAGCAGCTGCTGTTCGTTGATGACTCGGTGAAGCTGCTCCTGTACGTGAGTGAACTCCAACAGTTAATGTGCCTGGTGCTTCACGAGAGATGCTAGGTGAGGCAGCAGCTGCTGTTTGTGGATTAATTCCACCAAGCGACGCTGCTGTGGTAATGTTTTGATCATGTTGTTGAACTTCTGGAGATGTGGTGCTTCGGAACTGGTTTTGTGTTGGATGTAAAAAAAATTCTCTATACGAAGGAGTAGTAAGGGTGTTTGTGGAAGGGCTTACCTCTGGTGATGGGTGCACAGGTTGAACCTTCTGCTTGGCTTCGAAAGGGAACGCACTCTCTTCAAACTTGACATGCCGGGATATGTATAGTCTTCTTGTGGGTAGATACAAACACATGTATCCTTTATGTGCCGCACTATAGCCAACAAAAACACAGGGAATCGACCTTGGCTGCAATTTGTTAGAGTTGTAAGATCTGAGACTAGGAAAACAAAGACATCCAAATACCTTTAGGAATGAGAAATCGGGCGTCTTGTTAAACAAGAGTTGTAAAGGTGTTTTTATCTGTGAATTAGAAGCTGGACATCTATTTATGAGATAACAAGCAGTTATAAAAGCATCATACCAGTAGGAAGTTGGCATGGACGCATGGAATAGAAGAGCTAGCCCTGACTCAGTAACATGTCTGATCCTACGTTCGGCTAAGCCATTTTGTGATGAAGTGTGTGGGCATGAAAAACGATAAATAACACCCGTGCTGTTTAAGAATTTGGTGAACTTTTTGTATTCGCCACCATTGTCGGATTGAAAGACTTTGATAGTTTTGTTTAGTTGATTTTCTATCTGGAGCTTGAACTGTATGAAAACATGTAACGCATCACATTTTTTAAGTAATGGGTAAACCCAGGTATAATGAGAGTATGCATCCATCAACAAAAGATAATATTTATAGCCAGTTCTAGACAAAGTAGGAGAGACCCAGAGATCAGAAACTACTAGACGTAATGGTTCGTCTATTATTGTATTACTGATACGAAAAGGAAGTTTGCAACTTTTGCTAACATGACAAGAATCATAAACTAAAAAGATTTATTGGTTACTGGTAGAGAGTAATTTTTGATGACTCGATTTACTGTGCGCAACATTGGATGTCCTAGACGCTGGTGCCAGATGGGAACTGATGCAGTGAGATATGAAGTTGGCGTCGATTGTTTGATGTTGGGAAGATTGTTGAGCACATACAGTCCATTCATATTCTTGCCTTGCAGAAGAGTTCTCCCGGTGTGCAGATCCTTTACCAGAAAGTGGGTAGAATGAAAAACAAAGCACACATGATTGTCAGAACAAAATTTTGATACTGACAATAAATTAGCTTTAATAGAAGGAACATGGAGTACTTTATTAAGGTAAAAGTCTCTATTATTATGAGTGAAAAAACCTTTACCAATGTTTGAGATGGGTAGAACATTACCATTACCTACATGAACCGTTTCTGTACCATCATTTTTATGTTGAATACGAAGATTGTTCATATCTGCAGTAATGTGGTGAGTAACACCTGTATCAGTAACCCAGTTCTCATTCAAGTTTCTTCCAGGTAATGCTATGTAAGCTTGTCTATTGGGCCATTGGTTTGATCGGTCCTCTTTGTATCTGAACCAGCACCTGATTGCTTTGTGTCCCGGTTTCTGACAAATCTGACACAGTTCTTCTGTTGATTCAAATCTTACAGAAGTATTGTTGTTGTTCCGAGCCCGACGATTTGAATTGAAGGATCGTCTCTGTGGTGGCCTTGTTTGGTTTCGTGGGTTGTTATATGACGCAACATTAGCAACGGTTTCCAGTAAAACAGCAAGTTGTTGCTCCAGACGCATATCATACGTCAGGAGATGTGCAAGCATTGTTTTCAAGTTTAGATTGTCAATAGTACTTAGAAAAGTTATTATTGCATCATAAGCCTGATTCAATCCATTCATGATTGATTGTTTCTTATCTTCTTATGTAACTGTGACTCCAGAGGCTGTTAAAGAATTAAAGAGAGTTTTTGTTTTGGAAATATACTCGTGCATAGACAAGTTACCTTTGCACAAATTGTGTAGTTCTCTTTTTAGATGCATCTGATGAGCTTGGTTGTTTGGAGCAAATCGGTCTTCAAGTGCTTCCCAGACTTCTTGAGATGTGTTGAGACCAACAACATCAGTCCTAACGGCTTATGTTAAAGATGACAAGAGCCAACCCATTAGAATGTTGTCTTGTTCTTCATATTTGATAAATTCAGGATTAACATCAGTTTGATTTGGTAGATGTTTTGGTGGTTTTTGAAAGCTTCCATCAACATATCCGGATAGGTTATAACCCTTTAACAAAGGTTTGAATTGTGTTTTCCATAGTAGGTAATTTCTTTCTGTGAGTTTGATATTGATAATATGGTTGATGTGAAGATTTTGAAGCATTGTTGTTGTGTTCGCAGCCATTGGTGCGTGGTTTTGGATCTTTCAAGGCGTCTGATACCAAGTAGAAACAGAGATTTGAAGCCGTAATGTATTCTTTTAGAGATGTCTATAGACTCTCAATATTTTTCCTTGTTTTATTTAATGTGAGCAAGTGCTGTATATATAGCTTACATATTACATAGTTCCAAATCTAGACAAATACTAAACTGAGAAGGAAATCTATTCAAATCCTAACAAAATATGGAAAGCAAACCTAAATACTATTAGTTGACACTTGTATTAGGATTAGGATTCTGACGGGATTCAAACTTTAGGCTGGATGGTTCAACATGCGACTACTCAACCACTTCGAGAACAAGCCCATAAAGGCCCAGTAAAAATTCTAAGCTTATGAGACGCTAGAGAGTAGACATTGTAGTCTGAGACTCTGAGATGCTGAGACGTATGAACCTAATTCATTCTGAAGATTTCAGCTACATCGACTTTGTGTTTCTCTCCCAGTCGATATGGTTTCATGATAGACATACATTTGCCTCCTTTTTTTATCATCTGAATAGTTTACCATTTTTTTTTATTGCTCAAAGACTCGCTGTACTTGCTACAAATATATTTCTGGAATATCTCTGGTAAGTTAATGGATTACCAAAGTTAATTTTAACCTTGTTTCTTTTTCTTTAATACTCCTTCCGTTTCAGCAAAAATGATAGTAACACTTTTACTGAAACGGAGGTAGTATTAGATTTTAAACAAAATTACTGTTAGTTTAGGTAATGCTGAGCTCAATAAAACAATACAAACTTAGGATCTCTGGTATGTGCATCTTTTTTGACGCGAATTCTGGTGGTGATTTTATCTGTAGATCAAAACAGTACAAATTTAGGATCTCTTTCGCGAACATTTTCATTGCTCATATAAACAAATGAAGAAATAGGTCTTGTTTTCTTATGCAAAATTTCAAAGTTGCATTCTCGCATGTTTTCTCACAAGACAAAAGATCTAGACATTACAATGTGCAAACAATTCAAAATGTCACTTGGGTTTAAAAATCAGAATACTTATTCCTGTTAAAATATTGGTTACACCGATGAAATTTAAAATAGTTTATGTAAATTGTGAAGTATGAAGTATGCTCGATTTTGTATTTTCTCGCAATCACCTTCTTTATATGAAGACGGTTAATGAGGGGTTGTTACAGAAGAGAACAGCACAACAGTTCAACGTGGCCAACGTTCTTCTCCTATGTGTTGTTTTAGTCATTTCAATCTGTGGGTCAGGTCTAGGGTCCAGGACTAATCCTTTTTCGAGAGAAGATCATGTGACCATATCTCGAATGGCCCCAGATGCTGATGATGGTATATGTAAATTGAGGGTGGAAATATTTGGATATGCTTGTGAAGAGCATACTGTACTATGCTGAACTGAACCTTCTTAAATTCGCATTTCTTTTACATGAGTGTGTTAATTGTAGGCTTACGTTACACGTTCTGTTGATGATCGATCTCAGGTGACGACTCAAGATGGTTATATCCTCAGCATGCAAAGAATTCCAGTAGGAAAATCTGGCGAGACATCAGGGGTCAGACCACCAGTTCTGTTACAACATGGAGTACTTATGGTGAGTATGCAGACTAGATAACTTGCATCCTTTTTGTATAAATACGTCAACGTGTAACTTCTTAGAACGAATTTTTAGAGAATTCACAGTCCAATCCTGTATATTAGGATAAGGTTTTCTTCGGTGTATTATGCTGGTTTCCAATTGATCAAGGAATAGTAGTGTATATATTTCTGACAAATTTGGCTTGGCAGGATGGTATAACATGGTTACTTAATACTCCGGATCAATCTCTAGCATACATTTTAGCAGATAATGGATTTGATGTTTGGATTGCCAACACCCGTGGCACGAAATTTAGCCGTGGACACACATCGCTCAGTCCAGATGATTCGGTATTCATCTTAGTAAAAATGTTTATCAAATTTTGTATACCATGGAAAAATGGCAGTAGATTAATTAGTTATTCATTTTGTGTAGCCTTATTGGGACTGGGCATGGGATCAGTTAGTGCAGTACGAACTCCCTGCAACTTTTCAATACGTGCATGATCATACGAATCAGAAAATCCATTATGTTGGGCATTCCTTGGTGAGCACCTATAATTTTATGCTTTGGGTTCTCCTGTTGGCTTTTAATTTTTGGCATTCATATACTAAGCCACCAAGGTTGCATTTTATTTATGTTTAGGGAACCTTGGTTGCTTTAGCTTCTTTCTCCCAACAGAAGCTATTGAATATGTTGGTTTCGGCTGCCTTACTAAGTCCAATTGCTTATATTGGTCAGATGACATCACTCCTTGCTCAAACTGCCGCTAAGCATTCCGTGGCTGAAGTAAAAAACCAAATTTAAAACTCCTGATTTTTAATTTAGTTTGTATTAGCTTCAATTTACCTCAGACTAATAATCACTTATCCTCCGCAGAATCTCTAAAAGGCGGGTTATGACGAGTTCGATCCGAATAGGTGAAAATCCTCTCTGTTCTAGTGCCATACAGAAGTTTCTGATTAGTTTTTCAATTCTTTTTCACAAAATTTTCAATTAGTTTTAGAAGGTCGACAATTTTCAAGTTGGACTTTTCTTCTTCATTTGAAGCTTGAACTGCTTTTTGGATACAATGTATAACTGAATTGGCTTCTTTTGATGTACAGCAAGGCAGTAGGCAATCTTCTCAAAGATTACTGCAAGAAACCGAGTATCAATTGCGACGACTTAATGACCACTTTTACCGGTAATCTTAAGGGATATTATCGAAAATGCCTCAATTTGGGGGGTCATCTTGGACTTCTGCTCCGGAATTTAAAATTAATAAAAATATCATAATCTGTTAGATTTTCCGTTAACTACGAGCGCGCGAGTCCTCACGTGCCAAAAAAGACCTAAATACCCCCATACTTCATCTTGGAGAAATGACCCAAAAGAGACTCATCTTGGAAAAATGCCCCAATCTGTTAGATTTCTGTTACATTTTTCTGTCTGGGCATTTTTCCAAGATGAGTCTCTTTTTGGAACATTTCTCCAAGATGAAGGTATTTAGGTCCTTTTTCGTACGTGAGGACTCACACGCTCATAGTTAACGAAAAATCTAACAGATTCGGACATTTTTATTAATTCTGAAATGCCGGGGCAGAAGTCCAAGATGACCCCCCAAATTGGGGCATTTCTATAAGTTTCCCTAATCTTAATGTAGCTTTGCTCCAATCTTGTTAACCACTTAAATCAGATTTTGCTTTCTCGGTCTTACGGACTCTATATATAATATCTAACTGAAGGCAAAAACTGCTGCCTCAACTCTTTAACTATTGAGGTTAGGGCTGTTCATGGCCGGTTTCGGTTCGGTTTTGTGCCAAACCAAAACCGAAACCGGCATAGTCGGTTTTCCATTTATTTTTCCATAACCGTTCCATTTATCGTCGGTTCGGTTTTACTCAGTTTTCTTTCGGTTTCGGTTTTTTCCAACCGGTTTATTGTATCAGTTTTGTGAAACTGACAGTGCAAAATTTTTAAAAAACAAAAAAAACAAACTGACAGTTCCATTTATTTTTCTATCTTTTATACAAATGATGAACGTTCTAAATTTGCTCATACTAAAACCATTACAGCTCTGACACTTCTATTATGTCTATAGATTCAACAATGTAGTACAGAGAGCTGAGTTATCATGTAAATGACAGCAGCTGCAACTGATATGGGGCTTCTCCTGCAAGACAACGATAACTTTTCTTATATCCATAACTAGTTCAGGAGCACAACAATGATATAGTTGGTCCTTATGAAAAGCAAACTTAAGTCAAACGAAAAACGAATAACTAAAATACCTTATGTCAAGCTCTTCTGACTTTTGAACTGCTTCTTGAGCAGCTTTAACGGCTTGGTTGGTCATGCCAAGATGGGAACAGAAACGCCTCTGGAGATTCATGAGCTTAAGCTATACAGAAATCTCAACAATGTAGTACAAAGAGAAACTCTATGCAGATGCAGTATGTATGTTTGATTACCAGCAAATGGCTCAAAATTAATCACACAATTTCACAACAAAAACACTTAACAATATAAGAATTTGAACACATTGAAATGGAAATTAAAATTGACACGAAATAATATTTGAAAAGGGATGAAATCTGAGGAAACATTGTGTTAATATTTGAAAAATAACTGGATCCACTAGCTTTCTTGGCTTACTGGTCACCAGGAAGGGTTTTAATAATATCAGAATCACCTGGAGAACAGAACAGGAAAAAAGAAGTGTCAGCAAAAGAAGAACATCCGGTACACATATGGATCTGAAGACAAATGATATTTCTGTCTCACCTGGATCAATGATACTGAGGCATGAAACACGGTAGTAGTATCGTCCACAAGCTGTTCCCAAGTTGACATTGTCTGAAACAAACGAGAAGGGTACAAAAATATTACTTATCCACAATTGTGTATCCGTATGTGTGTTCAATACTTGTAAACACCATTATAAGAATGTAAACATCCACAAACACAGAGATGGATCAAAATACGTGGATTAGAATGAAAACACAAAATTTTCTGATGCATATGGCCGGGACACTCTATTTGTCTATTCTAGTGTGTGGAAAAGATTGTACACCTAAATACTAGAATATATTCAGGTCATATTCAGAGGATGTTTCAGAAAACCTAATAGCTACTTAGGTTGGATTAACAACTGCAGTACATAACACCAGTTCAAACTCCATCGAATAGATAAGAACCAAAACAAAGATACTTCGGGTATTACACAACAAAGTTGAAGATATAGAAACAAGTGGTCAGGTATTTGAGGAAGAACACCAGCAAAGATACATCACCGAGAACATCTCCACTGACTTCCTGTGAGATCCTCTTGAAATTGAATATACAACTTAGACATATGAAACCCTAATCCAAGATCTTTAGAAATTAGACTGAAACCACCAGAACAAAAGAAACCCCTAATTCTAAAACCTAGAAAAACAGAAACAACAAAAAACCCTAACCAAAAGGATTCTACAAAAAGTATTAGATCGATAACAATAGAGTTGTTGAATGAAAACGAACTTACAGCTTTTGATCATCATCGATTTCAAGCTTCTTTTGACATCCAGTGGTTGGATTGGCGATATTGAACTGAAACAGTAACAACACAAAAAGATTAGCAATAAAGAAGTAAGAGAAGAAGAAGAAGAAGAAGAAGAAGAAGAAGAGGTAAACAATACTGCAACCACCCAAATTGTTTGTGATTCAGTGAAGGAGTCACACTGCAGAAGGGCTGGAGGTGGAGGCGGAGGCGGAGTCGGGAGTCTGTTGCTGAAAAAAATGAAAGAGGATTTAGGGTATGAGAGTTAGGAAGGCTTATATATGAAGGGTAATGGAGGGTTTAGATTAGATCTATCAAAATCTAGATCAACGGTCCTAAATAGTCGGTTTTCCATGGTATAACGGTTCGGTTTTTGGCCAAACCAAAACCAAAACCGTGACTACCGGTTTCTATACTTTTTTTCCATAACCGTTCCATTAATAAACCGTTCGGTTCGGTTTTACCCTATTCGGTTCGGTTTTACCGGATTTCCATGGAAACCCATTACCATGAACAACCCTAGTTGAGGTCTTCCTTGAAAATGAACGTCAGCCTACGGCAACAAAGAACATGATTCACTTGGCACAGAGTGAGTTTCGATTTGTTCGTACCTAAACAATGTTATAACAACACTCGTCAATTAAAAGCACAGATATTTAACAATCACTCGTAATTAAAACTTGTGCATATTCATATATAGTTGCATTTAGGCTTATGTAGTAAGATACTCAAGATAGTCACATTTGCATAAAAGCTTAACGGTTTAATTGTCTTAAATAGTGGTTAGAGAAGGAACAATAAGAATGTATGATTATGGTGGTGACGAAGAGAACAAGAAGCACTATGGACAATCTACACCTCCTGTATACGACATGACAAGCATTCCAAACGACCTTCCCTTATTCCTTAGTTATGGAGGGGCGGATGCGCTCTCTGATGTTAATGATGTGCAGCTCTTACTGGCGAACCTTAAAGATCACAGCCAAGATAAGTTGGTTGTACAGTATCAAGACAATTATGCCACATGCGGACTTTGTCATGGGTGTTAACGCCAAAGAACTAGTTTATGATCCTCTTAGGGCCTTTTTCAAGCAGTGAAGTTCATCAATGTCGCTGGCGGTGTTTTTTCCTGTGGTCGCATACAATTGTTAAAGAGTTGGGATTGTTGGTTACTTGTTCTTATTTCTTAGAAAGTTTTGTCTTTTCAATTTCACTTTACAGTCTTTGTATTAGATCTCAAATGTATTCAAATTTCTGCATTATGGTTCAAAGTAATTGATCTCGATTATTGACGGTGAACTATATTTACATCCAGTAATAGTGTAATACAACACTGTTTTTTATGGTTATTTCATTTTCATTTACAATCAGATAATTGTGTCATGTGATTCATCTATTAGTCAGATTATAAGGTGTTAACTCGGAGTCGATTGAATGAGTACGAGGAACCGACCATTTTGATTGGATGGTTGATTCATGAAAAACATCTGAATCTTAGCACCCATTTTCGAATCACTTCTTTCTAATATTTTAAACAGCGGGAGTATGATTAGATACGGCAGATAAAAACACCTATAAAATAATTATTGTAGCTGATTATGGACTTTAACCTTGTATTTTTTCCCACTAATATTGGTATAGGTACTACATGAAAATGGAGAAATCGTTGACTGAAATACAACAGAGGATTCTTGAAAACTAAACCAAGCTTTTTCTTACAACAGCAAACAACATGAATGACAACGAGAAGGAACCACGCACAGATATTTTGTACTTTACATGAGAAACTTTGGCCTGAGACTGAAATGCTTACTAGCTAAAACGTAAGCAACGAGGATTTGCTCATTATGGTAATCATTCTTTCGGTTATTATTCTTGTGTTTGTGGATTGATTTTCTGAAGAGCTCATCACAGTGAACAACGCCAGAACTAGAAGAGGAAGATTGACCATTACTAGGAAAAGTTACCATCTTCTTCAATTTTTTACTAAACTTGATAATTTTCTCCATTTTGGATGTCTCCTTCACTCGTGTTACTCATGATTAAGTACTCTCTCTTTCTATTGGGGATGGTGATAGATGGATTGATAGTACTGAAATGGGATGATATTATATATTGGAACCAGCATCACATGGAATTTGTGAAAGCAGAAGATGAGGATTGTTCCGTTGAGCGGTTCGCTTTGATACACAACCTTTATGTTTTTGAACCCATGAGAAAGGAAGAGAGATAAAGATAAAGGAGTTGAGAGATGTGTCTCATTAAATGTTTGTTATGACACACAAGATGCAACCAAATGAGTTTGTTATGGAAAGAAGAAAGTGAAGTAGTGAAGGTGAGCATGGTACGTGCAGTGACCGACGGAAGATTTTTTTTGCCGGTGAGGTCAAAACAAATAGAGGGTTAGAAATTACTCCTCTTTTGACAAAAGGAAAAGCTAAAATTAATAGGGAAGCCATGCAAATTTACACTAAATTTTAAAAACAAGTGGGGTTTAGGAACCCCACTGGTCTCTATGTGGCTCCTTCACTGGATACGCGATTAGTTCCGTATGATTTAATGGTCATGGTCGTGTCATAAACCTAATTTCATGAGCCACATTGAAGTTTGTTGGTGTTAAGTGTTAGAAATGGACAAGTTAAATTGGTTTAGAGCATTCATATTGCTAAAGTATGAAGTATATAAGTTAAAGCAGTACTGTCCCGTGTAGCCCTGCAGGGGAGCTCAATAAGCTAGCAAGTTGCTAGCCGTTGGATGGTTTTAATCTCCTTTCTTATTTGGGCAGAATTACAGCTGTTGGCAGTTATTATTAGGCTATTTTTATGGAGTAAAGTTATAGGATATAGTGATATATTTCAGTGGCACAAGTGTGGTTTAATGTTTGGTTTCCTTTTTCTCTTTTTGAAGTGGGAAAAGTGGGAGGGAATTAAAATCTAGGCGATGATTAAATTTTCGTTAGAAAAAGTTTAAAAGCAAGGATTGAATCTTTGTTTTTTTTACTTTTTATTAAATAAAATCTAATAAAACATATTTATAAGATTTTAATCCTATTTTTAATATTATATATAAATAAAATATATTTTTATAAAATTATAACCTAATTTTTAATTATAAATAAAATATTTTTGGATGAGAATTAAAATTTTGTTTAAGTTCTTCTTCCCTCCCATACTATAAAAATTAGGTCTTTTCTGCCACTTACGTGATACTACTGTACATGTGTATACGGAAACGTTCCATAAAAAATAGCCTTAAGGCATATTATTTCTAATACTATCCTTAAATTATTTCACATATATTGATTACTCCCTTTATTAGTGTAATAGGTCCAGTTTATATCCTTAAAGCGGAGGCAGTGTGCATAGTTTCACACAGACCACAGTGGAGGTATGAAAGTTAAACCAAATCTTGTGATTAAATTGTACACACTTAGCTTCTTTTGCATTCAAATGCATAACATATACTCCAATATCATTTTCGGAGTGACTGAGAGCAAACAGAAGAGAATGGTTTCTTCTTTTATGCATTTCCACAGAAGTTTAAGCAATATCCTTATAAATTAATTGATAGAGGCAATAAAACAAACAGCTTGGCCTAAACAAATTACTGTATTTTATAGAGTGTACACAAAAGTCAAACGACCTAATTTTTGAATTAATTTTGAACAAAAAAAAAGTATCAAACTAAGATTTTTGAAAATAAAATTTATACAATCAATTAAGTTAACGGATACATGTTAATATATCATTTGTTCCTTATATATTTTTAAAATAACACTCTTATCAAAAAAATTTCCAAAAAAATGCTATAAGTGGAAATTAGTGTTATGCATCAGTTTTTGTCTTTTGATTCTTCAATGTATTTTATGATCTAAAAGATTCTAAAAATACATTGAATGATTGGATCGATTTAACACAGCGAAGGAAAATTCAAACACAAACTCCTTCCACAACGTTTGAAAATTGAAACTTGTAGACGCCTTCAAATGATCTCCATAAAAGACATTAGTGAGCACCGACACCTTCAAAGAATCACAATAGCCAACCACAATTATAATCCAACGTGAATTGTCTCAAAAAGGAACCTTTCCTCAGCCATTTCATTTCGGGACTAAAATTATAATCCAAAGTGAATTTTCTATAAAAACATGGTACCACCCGAGATCTGCAATTACTAGAGTAAGTTTCATGTCAACTTGAAAGATAAAGAAGGAATTGCAATTACCGAAACACATCGGTTACACTAGTAAGTCATGTTACTAAAATATTAAAATATATGAAGAGCGTTTTTTATTTTCGGATTTATAATAAAATACCCCCGTTTAAATTGCATTTTATAAAATAGTCCAGTTTTATTCAAAATATATTAAATAGGCTTTTTTTAACTTTTTCCGTCGTGTTTTTTTAAGAAAACAGTTAACGCACGTTAGTGTTTAGGTGGCTGTTACATCTAGTGGTAATAGATATTTAAATCCCTTAACTTAGTTTGACACTGACCGAGTCGAATCGAGTTAATAGATCGAGCCAATAGTGAGTTAAATTGGGCTCAGTACCTAGTTTATCTAATTCAACTTCCTGCTACTATTAAAGAACATAAAGATTGTTTATCTTGTTAAATTACGCCAAATTCAATATCTTTATTGATCAAAGCTTTTTACAGGAACTAATTAAAAATCAACCCAATTAAACGGAATAAAAAAGAAAAAAGATGAAATTATTACATTGATGTATAAAAGTCTGAACAGATTATTCAAACAAAACTGTTGATCACATTTCAAATTAAAAAATCCTTAATTTCAGAAATTAGGGATATCAATTTCCAACTAATTCAATTCAAAAAGAAATATCCAAAAAACAATACATGATTAAAACAAAATTTTGAATATTAGGATTCATAATTTAAATGAAATCATGAAAACCCCTAAATTTCTCAAGAACCTAATTAGGGGAATCCCCAAATTTGAAAGCTATGCTGGAAGTTTCCACAAAATTCCCCCCTCTTAATGATCACCTCTCCCACCTTTACCCGAATTCACAATTTGAGCTTCAATTTACCAACAAACGAAATCCATCACCAGCAGAATTAAACTGAAATTCACCACCACCAGAATCTTTAGATCAAATTGCAATAAGTACATAACTCTAGCAACAAATCAAGGTATATAATATATATAATAATGGTTTTATTTCTGTAAATAAATAAGTTGGAGAAAATGGAAGAATTGTTGTTCTTGAAGTTGTAGTAATTAATAAGAAAATTATGGTTTCTGAAATAGAAAAATTAGAAATAGTTATTGTTGTTATTAGAGAGGAAGAAAAACAACAAGATCTAGTCGTAGAAAATGTTGGTTTTGTTTCAAAGTTAAAATCAACCCAACAGATAAAAAAGAACGAGGCGGAGAAGGTGGAGGAGGCATAAGAATAAGAAATTTTGCATAGAAGGTTATTTTTGTTTAGGGTTTCATTTGTAAGGATAATCTAATCATTTTACAACTGAAATTTGACAAAATCAGAGACAGTCGACCAGTTTTGTAGTCCATATAACTTGGATGACGATGGGTCTAGATTTTTTTTTTTTTTAAACGAGGTACTTTCGAAAACCGGAATAAAGAGTTGAGGCATTTTATTAAATTTCTCTTTTATTTTTTAAAATAAAACAAAAGGTTTGTTTACAATTAGATTTACTGACATCTATATATTTATCTTCAACGGCTGATAATAATTGTGTATAACCATCCAACGTGTCACAAGGGTACACCACATAGCTCAACAAATGGCTAACTCACCCTTGTGCACCATCATGGCTAGCCCATTTGGCTAATTGGCTAGCCTCCATTCTAGAATCTTCTCTATTTTGTCCTTTTCTTAGAATACTCTAGAATGGTGTAGAAATTTGTGGATAAGAGTAGAATAATCTAGAAGTAGATCTTAGCCATACACTTGTATAGATCTTAGATAAATCTCTAGAACATTCTTGGCTCCCAACTAGTATAAATAGGGATGCCATTCTCATTTGTAATCATCCAACAATCCAAGTATTCAAGTAAAGAGAGCAATATACACTTACTTCTCTCATTCAAATCATTCTCTCTTGTTCTTGAGTGTTCTTGAGTTTCTTGTGAGTTTTGATCTTGAGTAGTTACACAAAGTTGTGTTAAACTTTGTTTGGGAGGCTTACTTATCTAATAACGGAATTCTAGACAAGTGCCGCACGGAGTAAAGTCGAGGCGAAGGACCGACCCCGTGACAACTGGTATCAGAGCTAAGTTCAACTACTCTCGGTAAGATCTCTCACCATGTCTTCAAATGATGCAAATGTTGTTATCAATAACGTTGATAATGAGAAGGCTCAGAAGGCAAAGAAACAACGGGATAGGTCAGTGGACCCCCGTATAGATGCTCGTGCTGGATCATTGGAAGAAAATGTTTCTTCAAATACGGAGATGGTAGAAAAGTTGAATATGGACTTTGGGGAAGCCATGGATCAACAAAGTGCTACCATAGAAGATTTGGAGAAATCGATGGAGGTCTCTTTTGAGACGTATCGGAAAGAGATGGGTGCACATGTAAAGATGCTGCAAGCTCAAATTGATGAGCTAAAGACCCTGATCCGAGGAGGTGCGGTTCGTGGACCATCTAGAGTGAGGGTGCGAGAACCAAAGGAATACGCTGGTGCAAGGGATGCCAAGGAGATGGAAAATTTCCTATGGAACATGGAAAGGTACTTCAGGGCCACGGGCCTTGATGACGAGCAGGAAAAGGTTGACACTGCGACCATGTACCTGACTAAGGATGCACTATTGTGGTGGAGGAGAAAATATGTAGAAATTGAGAGGGGAACCTGTTCCATCACTACTTGGGCAGAATTCAAGAGGGAAGTTAAAGCCATGTTTTATCCAGAAAATGTTGAACACAAAGCCCGGGACAGACTTCAAAGTTTGAAGTGTTCAGGTACAATTTCTAAATATGTCAAACAGTTTAATTCAATTATGTTAGACATATTGACAATGGCAGATGAGGACCGCTTCTACCACTTTAATCGTGGATTACCTCGTTGGGCTTCTATGGAACTTCAACGAAGAGGTATTACTGACTTGTCCACCGCTTTAAGCACCGTTGAGAAACTTGATGAATTCTCAAACAAACCTGAACAACTTGCCAAAGACAAGTCATCCAAGACATTTCAAGAAGAAAAAGGTAGGGGAGACAATAGTTATCATGATAATCCACAGTCGAGGCTTGAAGGGTCCAAGCCGAACAATGGTTGGAAAGGAAAGCAAGATAACCGTGCCAAGAAATGATTCATTTGTAGAGGTGAACATCTTGCTTACAGTTGCCCTAATAGAAACGTGCTTAACTCCTTGATTACGGAACAAGAGGAGAAGACCGAGGACCCACACTTGAGAGCCATTTGGTTAAGCGCAATCAAAAGACATCCCGAAGAACAACAACCAGCACCAAGGAAAAGTGCAAGCAATGGACTTATGTACGTGGACATAAGTCTAATCGAGCAGAAGACCAAAGCCATGGTCGACTCAGGCGCAACACACAATTTCATCTCTAAAGGAGAGGACGAAAGGTTGAAGTTGAAGGTCGAGGCAGACTCGAGTACAATAAAGGCAGTAAACTCAGCAGCCATACCGGTTCAAGGAGCGGCCAAGGGAGTCGACATGAAGGTTGGTGCTTGGAGAGGAATTACTGACTTTATGGTGGTAAATATGGACGATTTCAGAGTTATCCTTAGGATGAAATTCTTGGATCGTGCCAAAGTTGCGGTGGTTCCCTGCCTCGGAGTAGTTAGAATCAGTGACGAGAAGTCCCCTTGCGTGATCCCATCCACCCGGACCAAGGAGACTTGCTCAAGCACTTTATCGGCTCTACAACTGAAGAAAGGAGTTCAGAAGGGAGAACCAACCGTTGTAGCAGCCATCATGGAGGAAAGCAAAGAACGCGACGAGGTTGTTCCGTTGGAGCTGCAAAAGGATTTGCAAGAGTACCAGGACGTGATGCCAACCGAGTTGCCCAAGCAACTACCACCTAAGAGGGAGGTGGATCATCAGATCGGGTTGGAACCTGGAGCAAAGCCGCCCACCATGGCCCCATCTGGCCGTAGTCCATTGGAGTTGGCCACAGGCCAACAACCTCTAATGCCACACACATTCGCTGGAGGATATAGAGGAAAGTGCTATGCCGCTTTTCAGTTCACTAGTTGAATGAGAAACATGACCTGGACAAAGCATTCTTGGAGAAAGCCTCTCAGCGTATGAAGAAATGGGCAGACAAGAAAAGGAGACCTTTCGAAGAAGGTGACTTAGTCATGCTGAAGTTGAACCCGCAACAGTTCAAAGCTCTTCGGAAGGTACATAAGGGACTCATTAGACGGTACGAGGGACCATTTCGCATCGTCAAGAAAGTCGGGAAGGCGTCCTATAGATTGGAGCTACCTAGCCACATGAAGATCCATCCCGTCTTTCATGTCAGCTGCTTGAAGACTTATTATGCGGATCAAGATGACAAGTCTAGAGGAGTTACCAAGAAAGCCCCGTTCAATATGATTACCTCTCTAGACAAGCAGGCTTCAAGCATAGACTCACACAGACGTGTCTCAAGAGGAGGACGAATTTATAAGGAATATCTTGTCCGATGGAAGGATCAACCAGACAGTGAATCCAATTGGGAACATGAAGACTTACTTTGGCAACACAAAGATCTCATCGACAAGTACAATGCGACGAGGACGTCTGCGAATTCGGGTGGGGGAGAATGTCACAAGGGTGCACCACATAGCTCAACAAATGGCTAACTCACCCTTGTGCACCATCATGGATAGCCCATTTGGCTAATTGTCTAGCCTCCATTCTAGAATCTTTATATTTTGTCCTTTTCTTAGAATACTCTAGAATGGTGTAGAAATTTGTGGATAAGAGTAGAATAATCTAGAAGTAGATCTTAGCCATACACTTGTATAGATCTTAGATAAATCTCTAGAACATTCTTGGCTCCCAACTAGTATAAATAGGGATGCCATTCTCATTTGTAATCATCCAACAATCTAAGTATTCAAGTAAAGAGAGTAATACATACTTACTTCTCTCATTCAAATCATTCTATCTTGTTCTTGAGTGTTCTTGAGCGTTCTTGAGTTTTTTGTGAGTTTTGATCTTGAGTAGTTACACAAAGTTGTGTTAAACTTTGTTTGGGAGGCTTACTTATCTAATAACGGAATTCTAGACAAGTGCCTCACAGAGTAAAGTCGAGGCGAAGGACCGACCCTGTGAAAAACGGCTAACAACCCGCTAGCTTATTGTGATGGATCGTGCGACTGCTTGGGACAACACTGCTCCAATTAAAATACCTCCTATATTAAACAAGAAGGAGTTTGAACAGGATTTAATACACATTCGTACAAAAGGAAGAGTTTAAAACGAAAATGCTAGATAGACCCTGTTTTTTGACACCAAAAAACCACCCCGCCTACATGTAGTATAGATACTGGGCCATGACATTCAGTCTAGAACCCACCGCAGACCATAAATGATTCATCATTCTAGATCTAGGGCTTAGATGCATACCATATAGGGGTGTAAAAAAATGGTGTCAAAAGGCGGGTGCTCCCTAGCACAGTCGAGTTTAAAACAGCTCCGAATCGTCTGTACCAGAAAAGCCTCTATTCCTCTGTCCTTGCCAGTTACTGGTTAACACGTGTTTTATATGTAACTAGCATTGTAGATATTTACGGTATACTTAAGTTGGCTAAATTAAATAGAAAAAAGGAAAGATTTAAATCCTACCTTAATTATTTCTCTATATATTCCCTCGTAACAGTCATTGAACAGTTCTAATTCTCCGAGAGTATATAGTTAGGTTTCAAAAAATGATAAACATGCTATGAAGATCGGTAATGGTCGATTATATAATCCATCTATCATCTATGAACTCTTCTATTAAAGCTAGCTATTAAAAGTAATTAGCAGTTAGCTATCTAAACTTCTGATTCCAGTATGCTTGTGTTTTGGTGTTAAATGTATGAGACTGTTTGTTAATTAGGTGTTAAACTATACTAAAAACTTCAGTAATCGAAGTGTGTTATTGTAGTTAGATTGTCATACACATGTGATGAGGGGTGACAATACTAAACGAATACAACTCCTTCAACCTTTGCAATTATGCCTCTGTGTCTGAAAATGAACTGTTCACATCCTCTGCTTCAGAAAATCAAAATACTCACCAACAAAAAAGCTAAATTAATAGCACTTAAATAAATTGAATGATTCGAGAATTTCCATCATCTTCAATGCAAAATCCAACATCAAATTATATTACTAAAGTTCATTTAAATCGATTGAATAATTTTATCACTCTTAAACTGAAAGAAGATAATTTTCTTGCTTAGAAGAATCTCATGCTTCATGTGATTCGAAAGTACAAGATCTTGAAGTTTTTGGATGGTTCTTATCCATGTCCTGATCAGTTTACAAATCCACGAAATCAACTTAATGGGATTTGAAATCCAGCTTATACAGATTGGATTGATGAGGATACAACGATTGTTATGTGGATTCACTTTACAATTTCAGAAGCTATAACTGCTTATTTTGTATCTTCTCCTAATTCACATCATCTGTGGACAAGCATTGAAGACAGGTTTGCTAGATCTTCATCTACTCATTCCATTCAATTACGCACTAAAATCATAGTTGTTAAACAAGGTACAAATCAATTGCTACTTTAATTGATGAAATTAAATCTCTATCTGATCAACTTGCTGCTGCTGGTGAGTATATCACTGACAAAAAATTAGTGGTAGTTACTCTTGCTGCTTTGAACTCTGACTATATTCCCTTTGCAACCTCCATGAGACATCGCAATCCTCTTATTTCTTGCATAAAACTTCATAATATTTTGCTAAGTGTGGAAGTTTTTATTAGTGAAAAATAGTTCATTACTCACTGAGTCCATAAATAGAGCCTTTGCTTCTCAAATCAATTCTTATAGATCCTATGGTAGAGGTAATACTACAAAATCTGGTGGTTTTATGCTTACTTTTGGTAGAAGTGGAGGCAGATTTGGTTCATTTCACTTTGGTAGAGGAAATCCTTATTTTTCAAGAGAGGATTTAGCTTCAACAATTATACTTTTGCTCCTAGACCATGTATGGATGTTCAACCTTCTACAACTCCTTCTCTCATCTGTCAAATTTGTGGTAAGGTAGGGCATGGTGCATTGGAATGTATAAATAGGCTCAACTTTGCTTACCACAGTGTTCACACACCAAATCACTTAACTGCTATGTTAGTTTCTACAAATATTATGGGAGAAAATCCATGGTAAGCTGACACTGGTGCAAATCATCATATCACTTATGACGAAACTGAGCTACAAGTAGCTTCTACTTATGAAGGTGTTGATGAGATTCAAGCTGCTAATGGGGAAGGTATGTCAATTACTCATACTGGTTTCTTTGAAGCTACACCAAATCATACATTTAAGTTGAGCAATGTTCTCTTAGTACAAAATGCTGCTAAAAACTTGCTTTTTGTTCACAAATTCACCTTAGATAATCATTGCTCAATAACCTTTGATATTTTTGTATTTTATGTGAATGACTTGTCAACTGGGAAGATTCTTTTACAAGTCCCATACAATAATGGACTCTATCCACTACACTTCATTAATCATTCACATCATCAAGCTCTTTCTGGAGTCACTACTACCACATCTTCTGAAGTCTGGCATAAAAGACTTGTACATCTATCATTTTAAACTATGAAACATGTTTCTAGTTCTTTATCTTTACCTACAATCATTAAATCTCCTATCTTCTGTAGTGATTGTCAGTTGGGTAGAAGTCACAAACTACCTTTTACATTGTCTAGTAATTGTAGCACTATTCCTTTGGAGTTATTCACATGGACCTCTGGGGTCCTAGCCATGTAATGTCCATTTCTGGACACAAATATTATTTCAATGTAATTGATGATTACTCAAAGTTCTGTTGGATCTTTCCTCTTTTTGACAAGTCAAAATTCAAGAAAGTGTTTTTTCAATTTAAAGCACAAATTGAAACTCAATTACACTGTCATATAAAGACCATAAGAACTGATGGTGGGGGTGAATTTCTTCATAATGAATTGACTAATTTTTTGGCTGATCAGGGTATTAGGCATGAATTCTCTTGTCCACATACACCTGAACGGAATGGTGTAGCAGAGTCTAAGCATATGCACTTAATTGATATATGAAGGACATTTTTAATTCAATTTGGTCTTAGTTCAGCATTTTAGTGGATACTTTCACTACTGCCAATTATACAATCAATAGATTTCCTACAATATCTCTTGGTTATAAAACTCCATTTGAAACTCTATTTCATAGTGCACATGATTACAAATTTTTAAGGACTTTTGGGTGTTTGTGTTTTCCTTGTCTAAAACCTTATGTGCCTCATAATCTTGCACCTAAGAGTATTTCTTGCATATTGATTGGATATTGTTCATCTTATAAGGGTTACAGGTGTTTGGACACTGTCACTGGCAGGGTTTATGTCTTCAGACATGTTAATGAATATATTTTTTCACTCAAGAAGATCGCAACTATTTCTGATTTTAATGCAACTATATCTATTTTTTCTTGAGTCTTCAGTACCATTAGAATCAATCAACATTCCTTTTGCACAAGTTTATTCTGCACCAATTGACTCTACAGTGGTTCTGCCATCTCTAACTAATGCTGAATCTTCTCATTCTTGTGTTCAGAATGATCATTTAATGACAACAAGAGGTAAATCTAGCATTTTCAAACCAAAAGTATATTCTACTAAACATTCCTTTTCTTCTGCTATTATAGCCAAGATTCCACCTTCTACATCTACTTGTTTTAGTCAGGATAACAGGGATCCAAAATGGAGACTAGCTCTAGTTGAACAATACAATGTTTTGTAGGATGCCAATACTTGGTCCAAGGTAGCATTTCATCCTTTTAATAATTTGGTTGGTTGTAAATGGGTATTTAGAATAGAACACAAACCAGATGGTACTATTGATAGATATAAAGCTAGACTAGTTGTTAAAGGTTTTCATCAACAAGAAGGTTTAGATTAATTAGAAACCTTTAGTCCTATTGCTAAACCCACTACAATCAAAATTCTACTTGGTATTGTTGTAAACTTTGATTGGTCCATTACTCAGCTTGATGTGAGCAATGCATTTCTTCATAGAGATTTATCTGAAAAGGTCTATATGTCTCAACCACCTGATTTTATTGATTCTGACCATCCTACTTATGTTTTCAAGTTACACAAGTCTTTGTACGGTCTGAAGCAAGCTCCAAGGGCTTGGTATGAAAAGTTGATCCAAGTTCTTCTATCTTATGATTTTCCTCTATCCATAAATAATTCTTCTTTGTTTATTCAGAAGCATGGATCAAGTATCACTTTTATTCTAGTGTATGTTGATGATATCTTAGTTACATGTAACTCAAAATCTTATTTCACTGAACTTATCACACAACTTCAAGGTAACTTTCCTATCAAAAATTTGGGTGACTTACATTACTTCCTAAGTTTTGAGGTCAAAAGAAATCAAACTGGGCTTTTCTTATCTCAAACAAAATAAGCCCTGGATTTACTGGAGGAACACTCAATGAGTGGTGCAAAGCCTTGCTCTTCTCCAGTTCCTATTTATTTCAAGCTTCAACCCACTTCTGGTGAACTGCTTCTTGATCCTACTTCCTATAGGTCATTGGTAGGTGCATTGTAATATTTGACCTGGACAAGACCTGAGATATGCTATACTGTTAATCAAGTCTGTCAACATATACATAATCCAACAACTGAGCATATGATTGCAGCTAAAAGGATCTTGAGATGGTATTTTGTTTACAAAAGGTTTAACTACTACTAATGGGTACAGTGGTGCAGATTGGTCAGGAGATCATGTGTCTAGAAGAAATACTGAAGGGTTTTCCATTTTATTTGGATTAAATCCAATCTCATGCTCAAGTAAAAGGCAGACTACAGTTTCCAGGTCTTCTACTGAAGTTGAGTTTCGTAGTTTGGCTAACTCTGCAGCAGAGGTTATTTGGATCTCCAAGTTACTTAAAGATATGCACATTTTTCTACCTACTGCTCCATTTCTTCTCTGTGATAACATAAGTGCCATCTCATATTCTTCTAATCCTGTCTTTCATACAAGAATGAAGCATTTGGCAGTTGATTACAATTTTGTTCGTGAACTGGTTCAAAACAAGGACTTGCACATCTCCTACATATCCACTATTGATCAGGCAGCTGATATTTTTACTAAGGGTTTATCAGGACCACGTTTAGCTATGCTGCGAGACAAACTAAAAGTGCAGCCTATGTCTGCTACAATCAGTTTAAGGGGGATAATAGCACTTAAACAAGCTACATTTCATTTACATCAGTATATATGTTGGCAGTCTGTTATTGGTCTGTGTAAGTTAGCTTTAATTGTTTCGGTTAGTGTACGTTAGCAACCTTTTCCTGTCTCATTTATATATTCTGTTTTCTCATTTATATACTCTGTTTGTATGTCTTAATATGTAAGAATACTTTTCATTTTCTCTTTTTTAAGAACAATGTCAAAGATCATTTCTCTTATCTTTTTTCATTGATTTCATTCTTTCATTTATATTTCCTTGTTGATATCAATTCAATCATAAATAAATTCTAAGTATTTATAGGTCTAAAAGAGAAAAAGTATCAATTGTAGTTTTTCTGTTTAATCTTAATTCTTGTGACATTACAATTATTTTCATTAACAATAACAAAAAAAATAAAAGGTGATTCCCTAGTCCTAGTCTATAGACTAGGGTGGTATAAACGGATATGTAAAGAGATAATTAAGGAAGGAATATTATTTATTTATTTTCTTTTTTAATAAAATCGTCTAATTTAACTGACTTAAAAATATAACCACTAGCTGAGCTGGAGGGGATATAGAGGCTTTCCTGTACATATGATCCGGAGCCGTTTAAAACACCGCTTATTTGATACTTCGTAGGTTTGGGCGTCATTTTAAACACGTCTCACTTTTGGGAGGTGTTTCAAACTAGTCCTGTCTGAGATTATTTTGTTTTCAAACGGGGTATAAAACACCATGCCCTGTTTTAAACATTGCTAACATTGTTAGTCTGGGTTTAAAATCCGCGCCGTGTTCAAAATTTCACATATTCCAATATAGGAGATGTTAAACCAATGTGATTATATACTATTCTATTTTAGCGATCTACCCTACTCATTTTAGCGATATTATAAGTATATCATATTACTATACTCGTTGTAGTTTCTTAGAGCATTTCCAACGGACGACCAGACCAAAGATCAAATCTTATGTTTAGTCTTTGGTCGCCAACTTTCAACCACAGCGGGCGAGTTAAAATGAGATTTGGTCCAGAAAAAACACTGTTCGGGGCCAAACTTGGTCCCAAAACTGGACCAAAACAAAATATAGTCGAGACATGGACGTTATGTTAGTAGACCATTTGGTTCAGACGTTGTTGTAGGATAGCGTTTAAATTTTCGGGCGTAACACTAGAGTAACGCCTGGCCTTAAGAAACGTTACACTAAATGTACGCCTGTGTGAAACGTCCCCAACCAGGCGTTACTCTAGGATAGCGCCTGTTCTTCAGGCGTTGCTCTAGGATAGCGCCTGTTCTTCAGGCGTTGCTCTAGGATTACGCTCTATTCAGGCGTCATGCTAGGATAACGCCCAATACCAAACGTTATGTTAGAAGAGCATATGAACATATTTAGGTCGGAAACCGTTGCGTTGCGGGCGGACCAAAGAGCAAACAAATTTGGTCAATGCTCTTTGGTATACTCGCATTGTTAGAGATGCACTTAGAAGAGGTTTGGTAAATGAAAAGTTTTATTATTTTCGAATACTTAACAAAGGTTTAATCCGAATAAGTTTTATTTACTCTAAAACTACTTTCGTACAAGACCACACTTTCATACAAGAGTCACTTGGTTTCACTCAAGTCACAATCTTGCTTTACAAACATATTTTCCTTATTTACAGGCAAGCATAAGATGGTAGGACGAAAGTTCAACAATTCCGAAGTTAGCCACCTAACATGACTACACCTTAAAAATGAACAAAGAGTTGGAAGGAAATATTTTTCTTATGCGTTCGATGATGGTTTAATTGGCTCAATGTTATAATCAAGTTATTTTTAATGGATGTGATTTATAAGACGAATAAATATCATAAAAAAATGTCATATGTCTATGTTCAACATTTTCGGGCATACAATCGTACAAACAAGCATTCGCGGTAGCTTACTGTTTATGACCGACGAGAAAGATGATAATTAAGTTTGTGGATCATAATGCATGAGGTTAATTTACCGGGACTACGATATTCCAAGGTGATAAAAACTGATAATGAGCTAGCTTTAAGGAAGGCTATTTCATTGGTTTCTCCCGAGACACACAATTTTCCTTAAAAGTTCCGTATAACATGGACTGTAAAAACTAATTGCAATCCGATTATTTAACACCCAAATAATTGAAAGGTCCTAAAAAAAAATGTAGTAAAGTTTCGAGTGAGAAAAAGGTTCATTAGTAAACAACAACCGGGAGAACAAGTAAAAAAGAAAGAGAAATATAAAGAAAGATTCAACAAGGATATATCTTGTTTGGTTCAACAAATTACGGCTTTTGTTATCGGGGGACATGCATTTTTCTTGGGGAGTTATAACTTTCTCTATAATAATGTCACAGGTACATAACCAGACTGAACTGAACTAACAAGTACGATTCCAGAAGCGAACCGAGCATGGTTGATACATGTACCGTTTTCAGAAGTAAAAACCGACCATAAGCCATTTTGGCTCCTAGCTTTGCAACAAATCGAGTCGAACCATCTCGCGTGCATCCCTAATTATTGCATATTATGAGAATTTTCGGCATTGGTAAATAAAATATTTCCAACTAACGTCTTGGTGATAACACTATCATAGGGGGTATTTTTATAAACTAATCCCATAACACAAATTCTGTAGAGTGTGGAAAAACCAACTTGTTAAAAATATATAAGAAATCTAATTAGGTGAAACATCTTGCGTTGCCTTTTGTTAAAGTCTTTTTTTGGATCAATAAGCCTCTAGTTTTACCGTTAGTGGAAGGATAAATTGTTATTTAGTTTTCAGTTGATTACTTGTGTTCGAAATAATGGTGTAGTCATCTTCGATTGTTATTCCAAGGTCATTCTATTTTGTTATAAGGTCACTCAAGTTTGTTTGAAGATTTGACTAGTACAGATCTAACTGATTATGTATCTATACGGTAAAACTGTTGATCACTTAATGTTGATAGGCTCTGTAATGTGTGGTTGATTAATAGTGGAATCAAGTTGTTTCACAATGGTTAATTTGGAAGATTATAATTGAAAATTAAAGACTCGAAGACTTTTCTTTTTGGTTCTATGATAAGTGCTTAATCACATCTTTCTAGTGACAAATCCATACTTGTTTTAGCTATAGTTCTTGCATATTACTTGTTATTACTCTTATTTTTTTTATCTTATGTGTCATATTAGGTGAATCATCCAAAAAGGAGTTACAAAGTGCTAAAATGAGCAAGGAATTGAAGTCTATCAATGAGGAGGACCAAATACCAAATTCAACTCATTCAAATCCAGGATTTCTTAAAACCATCTTTAAGAGAATGATAAGAGGAAGCTAACGCAAAAATAATGAGGTCATTCCTATAACATACGAAGAAGTTATGGGAAAAACGAGTTTTGAAAGACTTGAGTCTACAGAGAGAAGTTCGGATGATAATCATTCAGTTTGAGTCAGCCGAACCTGAAGCCTAATAATCACGTTTTCATCAAAATATGCAGATAAATGTTCGGCTAGAAAGTGATCCAATCAAGTCATACGAACCTGACACTGCTCTGGGACTTATTTGGACGCGAAATTGACTTCTAACTCAAGGAAACACGGTCCCGGAATTGATCCTAAACCCTAGAAAGAGGAAACTTGAGGGCCAAGCATTGAAGGCTATAAAAGGAGACATCCAAGGCTCAAAAAAGACATCTCTTACCTCTCATATTACATCTTCTACATCTTAAACCTAGGGTTTAGCCCTTTTGGGGGAAACCACCATTATTCATCATCTTCTTCTTTGTAATATGAGTAGCTAAACCTTTTGTTGATTATGGATAAATTTAATATTCTAGATGTAAATCTTTATTAGTTATACAAGTTATTTGGAGTTTTAATCATTGTCGTTTGTTTTCACTATATCTAGGGTTTAAGATTGATTTTTATATTGTTTGGTCCGTAACCAAATTATTATATTGATCATTCTAATCACTAGTGGAAAATGGTCATTATAGGACTGCTCAAACAGGTTCTTGAAACCTCTAAAAGTACGGTTTCCAGCAGCCCCTAGGTCAGTCATATTCTAGGCATACTTCTTGTTTATGGTTTTGAATACTACTTTAACCTCCGAAATAACATACGGTTCTTGTCTGTCTTGCGGTAATACAGTTAGACACCGTCTTATAGTTTGATTCTTTAATAGTAAATATAAAAGTTCAATTGGTAATTCGATCTGTCTTATATTCAAATTTAATATAATATTTTCAGCTCATTTGAATTGGCTAAATCCCAGTGAATTAATGCTGACTCGCCTGAATTAAAATTAAATGCATATTCATACCTACAATAGAACCTGATTCATTAATTTAAAACCATCACCACTCAATTAAAATTTGAATGAATCCAACTAACATCTGAGCCATTCAATTAAAACCTTAATTCATTGTGCATTACTATGATTCCAACTTACATATGAATTCAGTTGACACACTAATTAGGTTCAAAGTCACCAAAAAACCTTTACAAAATTAAACCTGAATTCACACCTGTACAAGCATTATAAGTTCTTAGAATTATATGATATGTTAAAATCTTCAAAACAATAAACTTTTGATGCACTGAGTCGCACATTTTGAAATGTTATACTTGTAACAAATATAAGCATGGCATTAGTTAAAAAACCATCTTTGTTTGACATATAAGAACACAAGATTTCAAAGATAATATAGAACAACCACAAACATTAGCAACGAATTTTTTAGTTGACATGATTGTACTCTATTAGTTGCAAACAACAAAATCTCCAAATTCAAATACACATGCACCTAATGTAAAACAATCAATTACACTTAATACACTATATTTCATGCTTAATATTCTCTTACTTTACGCTCATTCATTCCATTCACTGTCATTTAGATGTCAAAACTGTAAGTACATGATACACATTGTAAATATTCTCGAATACATGAATGAATCACTGACATCAAATGAAGCTAACCTTATATACAATTCTATGAACTGTTAAATAAAGCTAACCTCGTATGATAGACAAGATAACCTATAATTGAAACTGCGGCCACAATGTAGATACAAAGATTATAAGTTCGATAAAGAAAAAAGAATTCCAGAGAACTGCGTAGATATACCTCAACGAAAGCTTGAATTCATATATGCAAATTATCAGGAAATGGAATAACAATATCAATGGTCCGAGTTCTGCAAGACCCGATATATTTGTTCAATCTTTTTTACGTTATATTTCCAACACCTAAACAAAAGATTACTAATGGGTCGAGCACAACAGAACATCTATACAAGAAAACACAATACCTTAAATCATGAACTGAATTTTTCTAAATGGAAATGTGGACTGGTTATAAAATCTCAAATTAGAAAGCTTTATATGGCTGATTCTTGATATTAACTAAATCTGACACAAGAAAAAAAATTAAAATGAAAAATTGTAGAAACATCACCAAAAGCGCATTCATTACAAATACCTTGGAGAATTTATGAGTTGGGGACATAACATAAGCTAACTAACTCTTTGCTAGTCACTATGGAGAATTTTAGAGTTGCATACCTACGCCTGTCTTGCCTAAATGCTAGTTCAACTCTGTAACTCAGAAATTGTCTCAGTTATAAGTGGCGTTTATGTTGTTTGCAGAACTTGTGTTGAGTGATGTTCGAAATTCTATGAGGGATGATTGCATCAGGACGTCAAAATAAACAAATCCTGCCATGACAACTCTAAGAAAAGGAAATTGAGATAATTTCGATAGCATTTAAATTGGTAATGCAATAGAACACTTTCCTAGCACGAAGGGAGTGAGACTACGCAATACATATTAATATGGGAATAGACGATATATTTTTTTCATTACTAATTACTTACATGCTCTTCTTACTTGGTAATGCTCTTACACTCTGAGAAAGGTGTCCTTATAGAGCATTGAAAGAGACATCCCTGAATTGCATGAAAGAGATACTTAATGGAATGCATAAGCTTAAAAAAGCAATGCTCAGGCGGAGAAAATATGAAGTTCCTCCAAAAACACATTATGGTTATTCGTAACAACTAAAAAAGAAATTCAAGGGACCTATCTTACAATGTGATAAGTTCTGGAAGGTTGTTGAATAAGTCACCCAGTTAGTTTTGCAGTTGATTATAACTAAGGGCTCTATACAGAGAAACAAACACATCATTCAGATAACTAGATAAGAGTCTATTTGAGTGGCGAATAACACCACTTGTTCAGCAAAGTGAAACCAAAAAAGAGGAAAAACTCACAGGTTGTTAGAGAAATAGAATAGGGGATAGATCCATCAAAGGTATTTTATTCATAAAAGGGTTCATATTGTTAAGCGCCAATATGCTTCATAAAAGATAAATCAATATCATTGTTGACGTGTAAAAGGAAAGTGTGCATATGTACAACTTCAATTAACTAGCAGCAGAAGTGGGTTTAACTTAACTTTAAGAGCAAGACAAGTCATTGAACTAGAAGCAGCATTTCCATCATTACTCTCTTCAATGAAACTGATAATTGGGTTGATTAGAAATAATGCAATAATCCCTACAAAATCTTGCCAACCTAGTGTTTTTTCTGCAACAAACAAAACAGGTTAGTGTAAACATACAAGATAAATCCAAATCTATACATATGGAAAACACAGTACTTAGTGCTCAGTTAATGATGTGATTGTAGATTGTGGTAAATAAGGTTCAAACTCTCGAACTTGTGAAGACTGATTTTAGATTTTAATAAACTAATTTTAAACTAAAAAAGATACACAAAATATGAAAATAATATTCACAACAAAGTTGAGAGAAAACTGAGGTTAGGTTTCCACTATTTTTCCAATTTTTATAACGATTAATTCAATAATTATAATTATGCAATTTTAACTTTTAATTCGATTCTAAAATGTTGCAATAAGTAAATTCTTAAAGTAGCAATTGTATAACAAAAGCATGGAATATCTAAACCCTAGGCAAAGCATAAACCATCTAACGAAATCACAATTACTCTATAAAAATTATTAAATCAATTTTTATTTAAGGCAAATAATCATCAAATAATTGCACAAATTAATTAAATAAATATTATCATTTTTTTTGGAAAAAATAGCTTTCACCATCGCCTCAGAGATGGGGTTTAGCTCCTCATATTTTTCATTTGCTCACAATTATAATTGGAAGAAGAAAATAAACAATAATGATGAAACAGAAAAACTGCAACGATTATAAATGTTACCGCAATCACTGTTACAAATATGTGCTTCTGATTCAAATTAAATGTTGCAGAAGCAGCTACAGGAAATATGACATTTTCTTAGCGCTGTAATTTTCAAATGTATTAGCCACGGGTTCTGCGACTCTTTCTGAATGTAGTCTGCGTCTTCTTCTTCTCCTTTACGTGATGAACAGCAGCAGCATCAGAAAATTGTGAATCGAGCTTTTCTCTCTAATATGAACGTAACCCTCCAGCTCTCTCCCCCTTGATGTTCCTCCAGGTCTTCTATTTATACTACTGACACCAAATCTCTTGATAATCTTCTCCCTTTAATCCTTCAATCTTGGCAGTGAAGAGAAAATATTCTCGGTTATTTTTTTCTTGATCTGATTTGTTTCTCATTGATTCCCGCTGACAGTTGCATCTCTGGCTTTGATTAGTTAGATATCCCAACAACTTTGAAAGATCAAAACACAACTATACGCGTTAAAACAGAATTATCCATGAAATATTCTCGTTGTTTTATTTGATTTGATACGGGATTTTTGTCTTCATTTCTGGGTTGATTTTGTTGTACAAATCATATACTAATTAAGACAAGAATAATCTTGTCTTAAACTCTTACAATTAACCCAAAAACATCGCATTCAATTCTTCACAGATTCGATAATATTTGATATGTACTTTTCCCACCATTGCATTTTACTTTTAATTTGGGCATGGGTGCCCCAAATCCAAAGTATGGGTGCCTTACTCAATTTGGGAGGGTGCCTTTAACAAAATCTCAGGTGCCTTTAACACTTTTGATAAGGGTGTTTCTAGCACTTTTAAGCCCACTTTTTTCATATTTATTTATTCCACCAAAGTATCTGCAATTACATAAAATCACATTATTAGCACAACACCAAGCTCTAGCAATGAACAAATTAAGGACAAATTAGACACGAAAACGTGTCTATCAGTTAATAAGAGTTATAACCATGATTGCTGCAACTTCCACAACCCATGACAATGGGTTCCACATAAACACTAAGAATATTAAGACCTTACTCTCCTATTTTAACAAAAACACACCAAAATTAAGATTTAAGCAAAAAAAAAAAACACTCAAAACTAAGCAATAAAAACACCAAAAATAGAGAGGAAATCATGAAACCCTTTTTCTCTTCAAGCTTGTTGTTACCAAAGATGGTTAATTTATTGAGAAGCTTCATTAATAATTCCTTCTTTGTTACATTTCAAACTCTCAAGTACTTCTTGAATAGGTATGTCCCTCTTCAACTGTCCTCTTAAAGTGTTCATCTGTACAAACTCCGAGTAGAATGATGAGCTACCCAACCTCGCACTACTTTCAGCACTATTTGATCTTTGAGTGCAAAATTCTTATCACCATGAGGGTGACATCAGAACTAGCCTCATATTGTAGTCTCAATCACAACAATTACAACTCTCTCAATAGAAAATCAACATTATCAACAAGCGACACAACAACATCAATTCAGGAAGAAGTTGGAGACGTCAAGGTTTATAAGCAACAAAGGGAAAGAACATCATGATATATATTCAAAATGACAAAGAAGAAAATCAAAAGATGTAAATTTTCGAAGATTTGTGTACCATTAGTTATGAAGATTCAAGTGCAAAAGTCCTTCTCCATTGGCAAGTAAAGTTTCATTTTATTTATTTTATTATTTTTGCTTCTTATTTTATTCATTAAAAAAAACAAACAAAAAATCCAAAAAGAAAGAATAATATATATATATATATATATATATATATAATATTTTTATTGTGTTAGTTTATATTTATATTTTTATTTTGTATTCTTTCAATAAATCCAGGGAGAAGAAGAAATTCAAAAGGAAGTTTCAAAACAACAAGTGATTGAAAACATAGAGGAAAGTTATACAAGTTTCAAGAGTTCATCATCAAGAGTTGAAGCCGAACACTGAAGACATCGTTGTTTCTATTGAACACCATTAGAAAGTTGTGAGACTAGAAGGTGAGAGTATGTTCCCATCCTCATTTATGGTCGATTTCCTAAGGAATCATCATATTTATTTTCCTATTGAAATCATCAGAAAAAGATTTTGGTTTGATATCTTCAGAAAAACTGTTACCATCAATAGTGTGTAAGTATTCTCTCTTCAATCCTGCTTATACACCGGTGTGACCCCTAAAATCATTTATCTTAGTGTAAATTCATAAAATCCTATGGTGAGGCAGTGTCAAAGCCAAATGCTTATTCGACTGCTCCGTTAGTCCGCTGTCCATCTGGCAGAAGACATCTTTGGCACCGGTTCAACTTTTCACAATATCTCTCTCATTGATTAAGCGTATTTTCATGTATTTTCTCTGGCACTTATGGTTACTTGGCATTTGGAGGAGAAACTTTATGTCCTCGTAGCTCTTTGGATACTTGTGACAATAGAAGTTGGAATAAAAGGTGTTGTGGGTATACCTCTTTGTAAACCCTCCCGAGACAACAATCGGCCACTAGGGCCACCTAGGGCTTTAAAGGATTATTACACATGCTAAGTGTAGTCGCGATTCCTGCGAAAGTGAGTTAGAATTTTTATTTCATTTTTAGATTAGATTTGCTCGAGGACTAAGAAAACATATGTTTGGGGGTATTTGATCGACACTTTTTTGTGTCTTAATTGTTCTCATATTTATATTGTTATTTCTCAATTTATGTACTAATATTATTATTTTATATGTTTTTAGGTATTTTTGGAAGATTAAAAAAATATGGAAAAGTTGACTTAAAAGTGTTAAAGGCACCCACAAAAGTGATAAAGGCACTCATTCTCTGGATAAAGGCACCCACCTTTCATTTCAAATTTAAAATTTATTTTGTCGGGAACCTATTTCTTCTCGAAATGTAAAAGGGAAGAACGAGATTTTGAGAGTTACAACAGAATATTCTCTTACCTTATGGATATCAATTTGTACATGGGAAGACCCATAAAATCAAGACAGAATCTCGGTGATTTATCTCTTGAGAACAATAAATCTCTCGACTTTTCAAAGACAGATGGAAAATGGGATAAAAAATATCGGGTTTTAATGAAAATATTCTCTCTAATGTTTGATTCGATCAAACACATGGAGTTTGAGATAAGCAAGGAAACATCATCAAAGGTATTTTCTCGATCAGGAAAAAAGGTTGTTCGAAAGAAAATAATATTTACTTCTCGACCTGCCGAGGAGATAATCATTAAAGGCTAGGATATTTTTGAGAGATTCAGGAGGTATTGATGTTGTAATATATAAAGAGGTCGAGCGGAAAAGATCGGGAGGCTGGCTGTGCTAGAAATAGAAGAAAGAAAATTTCAGAGTTGTTCCCTGCAAACCAGGTCGAGAAGACGAGGAAGAAGAAGAACAAAAGTCAGCTGAGAACTATCGCTGAGACCGTCGCCAATTCAAATGTTTCAACGACGGTTTCTTCAACAATTTTAGCAGCAATTCATGGTTTTAATACAAAGAAAGTCTGTGCTTATTTAACTGCAAACAAAAGGTGTTTTCAGTTCGTTAATCAATTCAATAGTTTTTAATCTTTCAGCGACACGAATGGTCATTACTTTTTTTTGTAAATCTTTATAAAAGTAATACAATGACTTGTTTTCTATTCTTTTGTGCTTCAATTGTTATGACTAGCTAAACTCCCCATCTAGGGTAAAGGAGGAAACTACTTTTATTGTGTACTTTTATTATTTAATTTCTTAGACAAAAATTACTCTCATTTGTGCTATCCATGAATAATATTTTCTCTTCTAAAATTCTTTATTTTAATTGTTCTGAATGGTTTTTAAAATTGTTGATCTTTTATAAGGGAAGGAAGTTATATTTTTATGCAACGACGAAAGTCGTATAAATAGTTTTAAACGTTGTATTTTCCGAACATGAGATTGAGTTCGAAAATGTTTTAAGTAATTTGAGAGTAGATTTAAGATATTAAAATTTTAATTGTACAAATATCAAAAGTAGTGAAATTCGATACCCCAAACCTTTATCTTCCTGGTTAATTAATTTGTATAGTTATTTTGTCTTTATATTTGTTTAAATTATTCAAAAATATTCTTTCTTTTTTAACATATAAATTATCTATTAATTGGAGATAATAATATCAATCCATGTGGAACGAACCGTGCTTGCATACTGTCTCATAGACAGCCGTGCTCTTGCAGTATAATTAAAATCCCATCCAGTTTTTGGCGCCGTTGTCGGAGATTGAGAGATATTATTTTTTCTTATTTCCCAATTTTTGTCCTACTTAGTTTAATTAGGATTTTTTTTTTCCTTTTTTTTTTTTATTTTCTCTTTTAGATTTTACTTGGGTATTTTTCTTGTTTTTGTTGTGCACGTAATATTCTACATTTATTGTGGAATTGCCTACCAAAAAGGTAAGTAATAAAACCCATATATATTTTTCCATTAATTCTAAGATTTTTTTTTTGGAAACTATTTGTATTTATTTTAGACTTTATTTCATTTTGTATATAAAAAAAAACACGTGCACACACCAATTGCATCGTCAGACTACCGAGTTTAGGAAAATCCATGTAAAAGTAAGCTGAACCCGTGCCTTGGGCCTGATGGGAGTCACCAGCTGAAATTCCACAAGCCTAAGCCTCGTACCTTTGACCAGTCTTTGACTGTAGGTATATTTTGCTAAGTTAACCTGAGCTTAACTATTTTAGTCAAACCTGCATTTGCACGTGCACATAATTTTTTTGTCGAAATGGTATTATGAGGACCAATACAATGAATATCGACCTGAATTTCAAAATAAATGTTACCCGTACTATGACTATAGCGTAGATAGTAATTGGGACCACTACCAGCCTTCTGAAGGTTATAGTCCATACCATAGTGATCCCAATTACTATTCGCATGCTCACTAGTCGTATGAACGGGTAAATAAGAAATATTATAATAAACTGTGTTCTTCATCTTTGGAGGATTTAATGAAGCAGTTGCAACAAAATACTTCTTATGATCAAAGTCTTTCTTTAGAAGATTCGCTCAAAAGGTTGACTGAAGGTTCACGTAGACATAATAATGGAAAAACTCCATGAAACTTTTAGGAAATATGAAGAATGGTCAACTGTTAGTATTGCTCAAAATGAACTTAAATGCCAAAATAATATTTCCAATTTTACCCTTGATAATAGTGATAAATATTTACCTAATCTATAAAGCGAGGTTAGAATTGAAAGCACAACTTATTTAAATAAGGTTCAACCATCTTCATATTATGATGATGATGAGGATAGTGTTGATGAAGAATTTGAATTTCGTAGTCATATTGACGAGGAAATTTTCACAATAATTAAGCTTCATGATGATGTTTCTAGTTTCAATCCAAATGATGTTAATGATTATTTACTTATTCAAGAGGAAAAGGATTTAACTAGAGATATCATTGTTATAGACGGTGAAATATTTTCTTGTTATTATGAAGACGATGACGGTTTAGAGGAACGAGTTTATCCCGAGACGAATGTTTTAGAGTCCAACGATTCAAATACAATAGTCCCTGACAAAGATGATAGACTCATAGAGAATTTGAACGTGACGAAGGCATACCACCTACTTACAATCTAGATGAAATAATTGCCCATTTTCCTAAGTCTAATAATTTAGAAATCAAGAAAATTGTGACTAGTTTGTCCAAGGACATTGACCACTCTAGGTTTGGGGGTGAATATTATTCTCCCAGCGGCACTCCTTTGACTCGTAGAAAAGTTCTTCACTTGGGACTTGAAATATGTGCCTCTACAATTTTACGTGATTATCTTCATACACGTTTTTCTGAACCTGATTTTTTCCAAAATAAAATTCATGTGTTAGGAACCCATCATCCTGTTGATGTGGTTTACCCGGACCATAATACCATAATTGAATTTGTTGTCCCACCAAAATTTATTTACTAAATGTGGGAATGTTTCTACTTCAAATGTGTCAGTTCTTAAATTTTGGAACTAAACCCAATTATATTGGAAAATTAGAATCGACACATTTTCCTGAGAATGACCACCACTTCCATTTAGTCCCCTGTGGTCAAATGAGTGAGTCAAATCCGATTGACTTTAAGGATCCGCAATTATTCAGATTATTGTTATATGATTCATAAATTGTGACAAATCCTTTCTTGGTCAGGCTGAAGACTTTAAACTTAGAGCTATATGAGAGGCAACCCATATGCTTTTGGTACAAGGTTCTGGTAATATCTTTCCATATCTTTTTGTTCGGTATTTCTCCTTGTTCATGCATGATGGGATTTTATATTACCCTCTATAAATAACCGCAATCGCACGGCGTCTAACTAGTAGACAACGGCAAGTACGGGTCGAACCCACAGAGAGCGGGGAAATGCTGCAATCAATATTCTTAATAAACTAATCAGAAATAATATTTTTGGGATTTTTAGATTAATAAATAAAATAATAAAACAAATTAAACTAATAAAAATAATTAAATGAGAGAGTCGGTAACCAGAGTTTTCAGTATCCACCACTATTTCTATTTAATTACTGAAGTGAAACATAACTCATGAATATTTAGAGTCGCAAATATCACTGGGACGCCCTAAACATGGTGCATCAAAAAGCCCTAGTCTCAAGAATACACCATAAAATTGCGTTAGCGAGAAAATTGTACGAAACTAATAATAGTCCACAAATAATACCAAGCTATTCTAAGCATACCCCATCAAAGGATTTAACCCAAGGATGAAATATCAAATAAGTAGACAAATATATTTGCAACAATTAGATTTTCAAAATAACAACTGTATACCAGAAGCATGGAACATCAAAAACCTAGGTCAAGCATGTACCATCAAACGACATCACAATTTTTTAATGAAATTTAATAAATAAAAATCATGGAATTAATCTATTCAAATCATAATGGTCTGTATCAAATAAACCATTTAATTGATCTAAAACTGTAAGTGGTTTCAACATTAAACCCTAGCTACAAATTAATTAGAACATGGAGATGGGTTTCTTAAAACCCATTAAAAATAATTAAGAAAAATAGGAAGAAGATTAAACCGATAGTCGATACGTCATTGTAGTTGAATCCGTCTCCACGCCGCTCTCCAACGTTGTTGCCTGTAGACCTCCTTCATGCCTCCCAAAACTGTACAGAAAACTATCCACCAGAAAAGCTCTTGTACGTTTTTTTTCAGCCGGCCCTCGACTCCTGTACAGACTCCCCCAAAACTAAAAGAAAAACCTAATCTAAAGCTAAAAGAGCCGTCCCCTTTTACGCCAGGATCTCTCTATTTATAATCTCATCAACTAGCCCCCGTACTAGGTCTTCACCCTATCCTTTTGTTCACCTGACGCAGCCTTAGTTCTCCCTAGTTTCCTTGTTAGGCTAGGTCTTGTCTTTCTTCTTTCCCACAACTGCCAACGTCCTTTTCTCTTAACTGAACAACATTCACGTGAACGTGATTCATTTTCTAACCCAATAAGTACTCATGTGTAGCTCTCACCAATTCTCTCTTTCTTTTCTAGCCATCTCTCCAACATCACCTAACTCAATACTTCTCAGTTCAGTACAAAAGAAGTCTCTGACGCACCTACTAGCCACACATTAATCCATTGTACTTCTTGTCCCCATCATCTCTCTCTACTACATCATGAAACCTGCACCCTAGCTAGCCTTCTTTATCCAACCTTCACGTGCTCTTTGCCACTCATTTCATTTAACATCCAACACCTCACATCATCAGCCTACTCTACCTATCCCTCTTCTCCTTGCTTTTACTCTCCGAAGTCAACAGCACCTGAAGCACTTACACTCACTTCTTTTAATCGAGCAGCAACAGCACCTACTCCAATCAAAGCCTGCCTTCCCGTGATAATCAAGAGCCCAACGTCATCAACTCATAGCCTTTAACACCAGACAAAACCCAACATCAGTCATGTTGAATTCAACCGAACCAGCATATGACACTCTCTTCTATCTAACACTTTTCTTTCTGTCACGAGCATTTGGTTGCATCTCATCGCACACACCAATTAACACCTGTTTTACCATGTTTAGTTTATAACTTCGGATTTTATACGAACTACCAATTAAAACAATAAAATTATAAATTAGTAAAATCATAAGTGCTAACAAAATATAAATTAGGTGATAAAAGTATATAAATAAAGCGCCTATCAATGCATTCATATTATTAATTTTGGAACATCGAGGACTATGTTCAATTTAAGTTTTAGGGTAAGGGAGAAAAAATTTTAAATTTTAGTTGTACCAATTTCCAACTTCTAGAGTCACGTAGTAGATTTTTAGCTATGTTTACATACTGATTCTCCCAAAAAAGGGGGAAATTATAACTGCTAGAGAAAACTATATCTGTGTTCTTAACCTGTGAGAGAATAATCGTGACGGACCCAACCATACATGCTGGAGACAATTAGATCAGAGGAAAATGCAAAAATACAGAACTAACCTTATAATTAGTGGAACCCTTTTGAGTGAGGCACCATACCTTCAACTGTCCTCTTAGAGTGTTCATCTGCACAAACTCCGAGTAGAATGATGAGTTAATCAACCTCGCACCACTTTCAGTACTATTTGATCTATGAGTGCTAAATTCTTATCACCATGAGGGTGACATTAGGACTAGCCTCACCTTGTAGTCTCAGTCACAACAATTACAACTCTCTCAATAGAAACTCAAAATAATCAACAAGCAAAGCAGCAACATCAATTCAGGAAGAAGTTGAAAACGCCAAGGTTTATAAGCAACAAAGGGAAACAACATCAATGATATATATTCAAAATGACAAAGAAGAAAATTAAAAGATGTAAATTTTTGAAGATTTGTGTACTATCAGTTATGAAGATTCAAGTGCAAAAGTCCTTCTCCATTGGCAAGTAAGGTTTCATTTTATTTATTTTATTATTTTTACTTCTTATTTTATTCATTCAAAAAAATTAAACAAAAAAACCAAAAAGAAAGAATAATATATATACATATATATGTTGTGTTAGTTTATATTTTTATTTTTGTTTGTATTCTTTCAATAAATCCATGGAGAAGAAGACATTCAAAAGGAAGTTTCAAAACAACAAGTGATTGAAGACATAGAGGAAAGTTGTACAAGTTTCAAGAGTTCATCATCAAGAGTTGAAGCCGAACACTGAAGACAGAGTTGTTTCTATTGAACACCATTAGAAAGTTGTGAGACTAAAAGGTGAGAGTATGTTCCCATCCTCATTTATAGTCGATTTCCTAAGGAATCATCAGAAAAATATTTTGGTTTGATATCTTCAGAAAAAGCATTACCATCAATAGTGTGTAAGTATTCTCTCTTCAATCCTGTTTATACACCGGTGTGACCCCAAAAATCGTTTATCTTAGTGCAAATTCATAACATCCTATGGTGAGGCAGAGTCGAAGCCGAATGCTTATTCGGTTACTCTGTTAGTCCTTTTTCCATCTGACAGAAGACATCTTTGGAATTGGTTCAACTCGTCACAATATCTCTCTCACTGATTATGCGTATTAGCATGTATTTTCTCTGGCACTTCTGATTACTTGGCATTTGGAGAAGAAACTTTGTTTCCTCGTTGTTTGGATACTTGTGACTGGAACAAAATGTTTTGTGGGTATTCCTCATTGTATACCCTACCGAGACAACACTCGGCCACTAGAGACACCTAGGGGTTTAAAGGCTTGTTACACATGTTAACTGTAGTTGCGATCCTTGTGAAAGTGAGTTAGGATTTATTTTATTTTTAGATTATATTTTCTCGAGGACTAACAAAATATAAGTTTGAGGGTATTTGATAGACACTTTTTTGTGTCTTAATCGTTCTCATATTTATATTGTTGTTTATCAATTTATGTACTGATATTATTATTTTGTATGTTTTTAGGTATTTTTGGAAGAACAAATACATGTGGAAAAAGTGGGCTTAAAAGTGTTAAAGGCACCCATAAAAGTGATAAAAGCACCCATTATTTGGATAAAGGCACCCACCTTTCATTTCAAATTTGAAATTGATTTTGGTGGGAACTTATATCTTCTCGAACTGTAAAAGGGAAGAACGAGATTTGGAGAGTTACGACAAAATATTTCTTACCTTATGGATATCAATTTGTACACCGGAAGACCCACAAAATCAAGACAGAATCTCGGTGATCTATCTCTCGAGTTTGCAAAGACAGATGGAAAATGGGAAAGAAAATCTCGGGTTTTGAATAAGATATTCTCTCTAAGGTTTGATTCTATCAAATACAGGGAGTTTGAGATAAGCAAAGAAACATCATCAAAGGTATTTTTCGATCAGGAAAGAAGGTTGTTCGAAAGAAAATAATATATTTTCGAGAGATCCGGAAGGTATTGATGTTGTAGTATATAAAGAGGTCGAGAGGAAAATATCGGGAGGCTGGATGGGCCAGAACAAAAGAAAAAAAATTTCAGAGTTGTTTCTGCAAACCAGGTCGAGAAAATGAGGAAGAAAAAGAGGAAGAACAAAAGTCAGCTGAGAACTGTCGCTGAAACCGTCTCCAATTCAACTGCTTCAGCGACGGTTTCTTCAACAGTTCCAGCAACAGTTCATGGTTTTATACAAAGAAATTCTATGCTTATTTAACTGCAAACAAAACGTATCGTTAATTTGTTAATCAATTCAATAGTTTTTAATCTTTCAGCGACACGAATGGTCAGTACTTTTTTTTTGTAAATCTTTATAAAAGTAATACAATGACTTCTTTTCTATTCTTTTGTGCTTCAATTGGTATGACTAGCTAAACTCCACATCTAGGTAGAGGAGGAAACTACTTTTATTGTGTATTTTTATTATTTAATTTCTTAGACAAAATTACTCTCATTTGTGTTATCCATGACTAATAATTTTTCTTCTAAGATTCTTTATTTTAATTATTCTGGATGGTTTTAAATTTTTTGATCTTTTATAAGCGAAGCAAATTATTTCATTTCGGGTTAAGAACATGTGGAAATCATATTTCTTTCTATAAGAAGGGTGTCTTCCGAGGTGTGAAGTGGGAGAGAAGGGATGTCATAATTGGGGTTTTGAATAAAACGACATTTTCTTTTTTTTTTCATATTGAATAAAGGATTGATTCCCATGCGATACACTTTTGTTTTGATCAAAATAGTTTTTTGATAATTCCAAGAAAAGAATTTTATTTTTTTGAAACATTTGCTCGTAACCCAAGTCAATTCACTGGGTTTTTTAAATCCACCGGCAACGAAAAAAGTCGTATAAATAGTTTTAAACATTGTATTTTCCAAAACATGAGATTCGGTTTTAAAATGTTTTGAGTAATTTGAGAGTAGATTTAATATATTAAATTGTTAATTGTACAAACATCAAAAGTAGTAAAATCTGAAACCCTATACCTTTATCTTCCTGGTTAATTAATTTGTATAGTTATTTTGTCTTTTTTTTTTGTTTAAATTATTCAAAAATACTTTCTTTCTTTTAGCACATAAATTTTCTATTAATTGGAGATAATAATATCAATCTCTGTGGAACAAACCGTGCTTGCATACTGTCTCATTGATAGTTGTGCTCTTGCTGTATAATTAAAATCCCATCAATTATGGGTGATTAATAAGTTAGTTGGTTACTGAAGAAGGCTATTGTTTTATTTTTCGGGTTACAATCCAAAGGAGTCAGGTGTAGAAGTCTTCACAGCGGTGAAGCGACTCAAGATAGTGGAGTCTGTTTTGGGATTCGTGTGTGTTGGATAGATTTGTTATAGGCTTATGGATACTGAAGGAACTTGGTAACTTAGGTTAGTTCACTTGGTATCAATTATACGAAATTGGGGTAGTCAAATTTTATAGCGGCTTAATTATGAGAGTATTAAAAAATGGATTAGGTCTCAAGGTTATTCTCCTAAGCAGTTTTCCTCGTTAACAAATATTTTATCTTTGTGCTTTCTTTACGTTTCCATTATAATTGTTATCATAATTAAGTAATCATACTTGTATTTTAATCCCTTCTTGGTAATGATCACATAGTTAGTTCGAATAGAACTTTGACTTTTACCAAGAATCATCTTGTTGAAATAATCATCTGGTCGTTATTGTTTCGATAATGTTATACAAGGTGAGTCTTCATAGGTTGATATCGAAAATATTGTGGTGTAATTGATACCCTCGTCATTTCAGTCTAAGTTGTATGAATCAGAAGACTCATCTAGAGTTATAGCAAATGCATTGTTTCCAGTGTGTTTTCTCAGATTAGGGTATTCTTTGGCCAGGTGACCGATACCCTTACACTTGGAACATTGTGGATGATGTTTATCATATTTCTCTTGATCATTTTTGCTCATAAAAGAAACACGGCCAGGGGTCAATTAGATGGATGAGTATCTTTTAATAAACTCTCATTTTTGTTTCTTAAAAGTCAAGCATATAATCTTGCCAAGAGCATAAACACAAAAGAACTTCAAGTCTTTAAAATCTTCAATCTTCTTAATCTTCAATAGTAACAACCTGCACTTGATTCCACTACGATTTGTCTCACAATAGAGTCTGTTAACTTTGGTAAGTCAATAGTTTTATCCACATATTTGGAATCACTCGAATATATATAGTCCAGTATTCAAAATATTGAGTGACCTTATATCATAAGAGAAGGACCTTAGAATAAACGAGAAATTATCTAAAAGATAAATATGAGTTTGTTCGACTACAAGTAATAAACAACGAAAACTAAAGTATGATTCTCAGTTTCCTACCAACGGTGCCACTAGAGCTTCTTGATCTAAAAGAAGGCTTTAAACCAGTTAATTGTGTTTTTGTCCGGATCGAATCAGACTTACCATCACTATTAACTACCACACAGCTCAGGTATGTTCAAGGGATGAGTTTATAAGAATACAAGCTCCGCTATTTATAATGTTATGACCAAGACTTACTCTAAAATAAAATGTACCAAAATCGAAAATCAAAATATATTAAATATATGTCATATCCGATTTACAAAAATTCTGATATTATATGATTATCTTAACATGTATAACTCATTTATAATAAATACAAAATATTGTTTCCAAAATATATAATCAGTATTTTACAAACATTAATACTTGAGATATCCTACTAGTATGACAACCAATATTAATTAGTTGCAAATCCATGTACTTTGATAAATTAGTCAACTAGTTATGTGCAATCTTTATGGGAAAGTAAAGCACATCAATTTTTGACACTACGATAGTAAAGAAAATATATCTCTATATTATTAATAGGATCTAGCCTTGAGTATAAAAGGAATAAATATGAACAATAATATATTGGAGTTATATGTGTTTAATATTTCCCGACATAGAACTTTCCATTCATCTTGCACTTATTTTGAAATCCAAAAGCTTAAGAGTGAAAAACTGAGATTTCGAAATTATGTAAGAGTAGGATCGGTCCTGGAATTGGTCCTAATTGAGATCGGTCATGAATCCTATTAGACTCAAAAAATTAATTCAAGTCTAAACAAATTTAAACCATGTCCAAGAAAAACTTTTCTAACATGAATTCAAAGTCCGAATTCACAACTAGATACACATACCTAGTTTCTCAACAGTTTAAACTAACCAATAACAAGAGTCATATTAGTGTTATGTCGAAATCCTGAAAGTACATAAAACTATACTACGTAACTCAACACAAGTTGTAGAAACAACTAATGTGTATCATTTCCTTTTGATACTTAGATTAAAATAATTATCAACTCATTTTATATAGTAAATCCATGTAAAACAAACTTTTCATGTTAAGTTTTCAATGAATACGAGTGTAAGAAATTGGTAGAAATTGAACAAGTCAAAGTCAATAGTTACCAACCCCAATCTAAAGGATGATGTCTTTGTTTGCTCTTCAATACTTCTTCAGAAATTTAATAAATAACTAGATATTGTTTCAGCATTTCTGTGTCCTAAGTTTAACCTAACAAAGTTGATTTTAGTAAGTGATTCATGCGGCCAGGTTCTGGAACTAAACTCGACATACCAACGCTTGGTGGGTTCAACCAAGAAGTGCTCTAACAGATGCCTACGTACCCTCCTCCAACCCGAAAATGGATCAAGCATGACCGTAGTTCATCACGAATATAAATACAAAGTCGTGCCTATTAAAGGCAAAATAAACACGAATGGTAAAGACCAATCACGCCAATAGAACACACTATGTGTGTAGGATTCACATCACCAACAATTTCCAATTCGTGCAATAAGGAATAGAGACAAGTGCATCTCTTATTGGCCATGAAACTTATGCAAGTAATGCGCAAGATTATGCCTACCTGATGCCAATTAGTTCGCACATATGCATTCTTTTGCTTGGAACTGATAGACACATATATGTGTCTCTATTAGTCCTGATAATGTATATTGTTAGTTCTTATTTTGTACTAATGTTGTTATTTTTTATGTTTTTAGGTATTTTTGTGGAATTTATAATTGTGGAGAAATTGGATTAAAAAGTGTTCAAGGAACCCTCATTTTGGATAAGGGCACCTCATTTGATAACGACACCCGAGTATTTGATAAGGGCACCTCTTCTTCTCAAATCCAAGCATCAATTCTGGCAACAAAATTTGATTCCCGAATTGTGTAGGTTTTGAACATGTTGTGGAAAGTATTTTGGAGAGTTAAGACAAGATATTCTCTTGTCTTGTTAAGGGAAATTCGCACACGACTTAAACATACAAAAATCAGCACAAATCTTTCGAACAGGTAGAAGAATGTATTTGCTCACGTCCAGAAATAAAAGAGTCTCGGACGGATTTTATCATCTCTACAATAAAGAAGATATATCTCCTTCCATTACAAAGAGCGTATCAAGACAAAGAGAAGAAACATAATCATCGAGATTTTGTTAAAAAAATAAGAAAAAATATCTGAGATTTGAAGAATGGATCTGCCGAGAATATTGAGAATATTTGAGAAGTAATTGAGATTAAATTTGGGTTGTATAGTATAAATAGGGGTCATGCAAAGCATGTGGGGGAGGATAAAGAGATTTATAGAGCCCAGAATCAAGAAACAAAAAATTAAAAACCATTGTTCCTATTGCTGCTCGAGGAAGAAGAAGAGGAAGAACAACTACAAAAATAAACAGTCGCAGAACCCGTTGCGTTTTCATTCAAATTCAATAGCTTTTTGCAACGGTTTCTGCTACAGTGTTAGCAACACTTTCCTGTTCTTATACACTAACATCTCGTTCTTCTTTAACTGTACCTGAAAGCTGCCTTTCTTAACCGCGCTGAGGGTCAGTTCTTTATTCACTTCTTTAGAGATCTGTCGTTAAATCGAAAAGAAATGAAAGAAAATTATAATTTCTCCATATCAATAAAATTAAATGTTTAAACAATTTTCTTTTATTTATTTCTCCATGAGTAGCTAGTTTTCTTCTCTAGGGTGTAGGAGGAAGTAATTTTTTTATGTGTAATATTTATTTTTTATTTTTTACATATTTACTCTATAATTTTTGGTTTTAAATGACTAATAATTTTCTCTTCTTTTAAGCTTCATTATAATTGTTCTGAATAGTCTTTAGGCTGTTGATTTTTTATAAGCGAAGGAAAATAAACTTTTTTAAACGACATAAATCGTATAAATATATTTAAAACAATAAATTTTCCAAAACATGAGATTGAGTTCAAAAAGGTTTTGAGTAACTTAAGAGTAATTGTTAGAGATAGTGAATTGTTAATTTTTACAAACAACGAAAGTAGTAGAATCAGAAACCCTAAATTTTTCTCATATTTGTAATCAATCATTTAATTGTCTTTTTATTTAATTCATAAAATCCTTCAACAATTTCTTGTTTTAGCACATAATTAGGGTATCAATTAGAAATAGTATAATCAATCTCCGTGGACATACCCATGTTTGTCGCTTCTAATTTGTAGTCGTCGTGCGATTGTGACCATAGGTTTTATTCCTATCAATTTTTGGCGCCACTACCGGGGATTGAGAAATAATATTTTTAGTTAATTTTACAATTTTTTATTAATTAGATTAGCTAGTTTAGATTTTTATTTTATTTTATTTTTCTTTTTAGATTTTGTTTGGGTATTTTCTTGTCTTTGATGTGCACATAATCTTTTATAATTCTTGTGGATATTGCCTACCATAAAAGGTTAGTAAAATCCAATTTTATTTCCATAATTTTTATTTTTTTTTAGATTTTCATTCACTAGATTAGAAACAATTTTAATTTTTAGATTTTATTTTCTTTTGGGTATATTTGTGTATATTTTCTTTTTTCTTTTATTATTATTATAAAAAACACGTGCACACACTAATTGCATCGTCAAATCACCGAATTTAGGAAAACTCGTGGAATAGTACGCTGAACCCGTGTCGTTGGCCTTAAGGGAGTTACCAGCCGAAATTCCACAGACCTTAGCCTTGTACCTTTGACTAGTCTTTGACTATAGGTATATCCTAGTAAGGTAAACCAAGCTTGCCAAAAATAGTAAACCCTTCCTTTTGCATGTGCACAATTCTTGCTCAACACTAGTATTTTTTCTTATGTATGCCTCGTTGATACGTGTAGAAAATAAACTTGAAGAAAACGATATTTATTGTTTGAGTCTGACTCCTAACATGTTTGTTGGTGGTTCATCTTTATTTTCTGAAATGGGTGGTAATAATACTGATGAAACCCATGTGACCAAAACCCTAAGAGATCGTATGAACCCTTCTAGAGTAGTACGTGAATCTGGGGTAGTTTTAATGGGAAATTTGATATCAAACCTGGAACAATTAACATGCTTCGTACATTTAGGGGGTTAGACAATAAAAATCCCTACACTCATATTAGAGACTTTGAAATGATTTGTAGGACCATGTGTTATCTAAATGTCTCGGTCGATGTACTTATGTTGTGTTTGTTTCCTCTTTCCCTTGATGAGAATGCCAAAGAGTGGTATCATTTCATTCCCGCTACAAAAATCACCACTTGGGATGGTCTTGTAGAGGCCTTTATTAAAAATTCTACCCACACCATAAGGCTGTTGCTGTTTGTCAATGTATTCAAACCTTTAAGCAAAAACTAGGTGAAAACCTACATGATTACGTAGAGAGGTTTAATGAGTTGCTATACCAGTGTCCGCATCACGGTTTTGAAAAAGCCCATATGGCCTAAAACTTGTATGAGGGCCTAGATAGTGAAACCAGTATGCAGGTAAAAACAATGAGTGGTGGAAAGTTTACCCGTCAGGAGCCAGATAAATGTTTTGACTCGTTCATCGATTTAGCTGAGAAAACTAGACAATGAGCTTCGATGAGATAACCAGATATAACTAGGAACCCTATCCATAGGGTCAATGATAGACACATTTTTGTGTCTAATTTTTCCGTAATTATCTATTTTGTTAGTGCTCGATTTTATACTTATTGTGTGATTTTATGTGTTTGTAGGTATTTATGAGAAATAAACATTTGTGGAAAAAATGGCATAAAAAGTGATAAAGGCACCTATCAAAATACTAAAAAGGCATACAAGACCAAATTAATAAAAGCATCCTTCCTCTTTGATTCAAATTTTAAAATTGGCGGGAAATTTTCTTTCACGCATGAAGAGTTATCTGCATTAATTGGAACTGAGATTTTTGGGATTTAAAAGACTTCTCAGTTATATCTATATAAAAAATAACCAAAATAGATCTAAACACGTCACGAGAAGTGTTCTTGCCGAGAAATATGGATGAAAACTCCATTTGCTGAAACGGAAAAAAGTTTTTTATAGAAGAAAGGATAAACACGAGTTCTATTCTGTTTTGGGAGGATATTTGGGTCCTTATAAGTTGAGGAAAACCTATTAGGGTTTACTAAACCTATTAGGGTTTACTAAACCTATATAAAAGGAAGAGAAACAAGAAAAAAAATCATCTGGAGTCGGAAGAAAAAATTCATAGAAAAACAAATTTACGCTAGAGGAGAAGAAGAAGGAGTACATACCACAGGAGAAAACGGTCGCTGATTCTTTCACCTTTTCTTTCATATTTTACTACGTCCAGGAGCCGTACCTTATTCTCTGTTTTAATCTCTCTTCAGCAACACAAAAAACAGCCTCAGCAACACTTATATATGTATCTGTTTTCTGTGTTACTTCTGTTTTTCTCTTCTTTTAAGCACTTTTAGCTATGAACATGTATTTTGAGAGAGTGCTTGACATGAAGAGCTAGACCCTATTGCTGGGGCGACGGAGGAAGCCATTTTTCTTTTGATGATTCATGCTCAGTTTAGAGCTATTGATGTCTCATACTTTTGATTTATAACTATTATTTTGAAAATCTAACTTTGACAATATTTAGAATCAATTGAATGTGTGAGTTGCAAAATAATTATTAATGTTAAATCATTTGAAAAATTGGCTAATGGTGGAATCCTTAGTCTCAGTTCTTTCCATAATTTGAAATCAATTCTATTTAATCTTCTTTAATTTTAGTATTAAAAATTAGGTTTAAAAATCAAATCTTTACAAGTCTGAGTATCGAATCTTTCACCACTATTTCTAAAACACATCAATTTTTGGCGCCGCCGACGCGGACTATTTTTTAGGTTTAGAGTTTTAGATTTATTTTTATGTTTTTATTTTTTTTTGTTAGTATTATTTTTACTTTGTTCTATTATACGTTTCTTTGGGTATTTATCTTTTTGCTGCAGGCTTTAGATTTTGGATTAAAAAGAAATTGAGCCAAAGACTTTGGTGATTAAAGACTTGGAGTTAAAGTTAAAGCTAAAAGAACGAAAAAGAAGACAAAGAATTTTATTTTTGATTAGATTTTATTTTTATTTGCTAGATTTTATTTTTTTATCTTTTTAGAAAATTGTATTAGGAAATCTTTTATTATTCCTGTAAAAAAAAATTTGAACACTTTTGGACTTTATTTTGGACTTTGGACATTATTATTATTTTTTAAAACCCTACGGAAGGGTAATTTAAATATAAACTGCAACAGGGAAGAACGACAATTACTATATTGTCTCGGCCCCTCGGGTTCGTACACTGACACAGGAGTCGGTGGCCCGAGTCGATTACACCCGATGCATCCCCCGTCTGGTATGGGAGGTAAGACTCGATCAACCCACGAATCCTCTGCAAGTGGGTTTGTTGTATTCCTTCGTATGCATATATGTTGAAGAACTAAATACGGATTTACTTTTCTAGTAAAGGGCAAGAACTGGCCATACAAGATAAGGATTCGGATTTCATCACCGTTTCCTTCTTGCCCGCTTTAGGAACACGTTACCAAATGCAAACCTAAGATTAAAATTTTAACTAGAAAGAGACTGATAGGGTAACGAGCTTACAGGAAAATCATTAAAGATGACTGTATTGGTTACTCTATTAGCCTAACTCAAAGTTCAGGAAGATTATTTGAAGTTGATTAGAGCCTCCTTGCAATCCAAGGAAAAATTTCCAAAGAGACATGGTTATCAAAGCTCCTTAGAGCTTATCCTGTTTCTATTCAACTTAATCTAATTCAGATCGTTCTAAGAGGTTTCCTAAAACTGTAACTAGTTGCCTTTTGAAATAATAGAAGCTGGTCTAGAAACAATCTAAGTAGAGCCATCATGTTTTTTGTTTTCTAGATTCAATATGTTTTATTTGGTTGAGTCAGCCTTGCTTGTGATTGTTTAGAATTTCTTTCCAATTAAGACTTATTAATTAATCAACACTGAGCGAGCTTGGAAAAGAGACATTCTAGGTCGTTTGAGTAGAGACAGACCTAGTAGTTTTGTCCCTGGAAACGAGGACCTCGAAGACTCTTCTTTTGAGGGCCCTGTTTTTGGAAATTTCAATTTTGAGAACTTGACACTGGTGAAGAAGTTACTCCTAGTCCTTTGATAGTGCCAGCAATGTTAACTTTTTAAGCTTTATTGAACCCGACTAGGACTTCTCGTCCATCATGTATCAAGTTAGTTGAAACTAAAGCAAACTATGAGTTAAAACCTGGGACCATACAGATGCTCCCAATCTTCTTACGGAAAGAAAATGAAAACCCATATTTCCATGTTAGGGATTTTGAGGAAATATGTAGTACCATCAGGATTAAGGACCTAGATGATGAAGCATTGAAACTTAGATTGTTTCTTTTTTCACGAAGAGACAAATCCAAATCTTGGCTATATATTTTGACTTCTTAGTCCATTGAAACCTATGAAAAATTTACATCTGCCTTTTTCTAGAAGTTTTTCCCTAGGCACAAAACATCATCTATTAGGCAGTAGATTTGCACATTTGCTCAACAAGAGGGAAAATCTTTATATATGTATTTGAAAAGATTCAATGACTTATTATCACAATGTCCTCATCATGGTTTAGAAAAAGTAAGGCTAGTTCAGATACTCTACGAGGGTTTAGATTATTAAATAACAACCGTGGTTGATTTTTTATGCACAGGTGGGTTTGAAAATAAAATTATCGATGGTGCAATGACATTTTTGAATGAAATCGCCGAAAAAACCCAGCAGTGGGAAAATAGTAGGGAGCCCCAAAAAATAATTCTTCTAAGTAGAGGAAATGTCAATAGGGTAGAAGGATATTTTGAATCAGATGCCAAAATAGCAGTTACATAAAAAAGGTTAGAAGCTTTAGAACTGAGTCAATCTAGTTGTGGAATTGAGCCCAAGTCATTTTGGGAAGGACAGAATGTTGAAGAAACTAACTAACCTTTCTTGGTATAAGGACCAAAGTCAAGGTCATTCTAGTATTCTAAGGTTCCCCCAGGTTTTGGATATACTAAGAATCCTTCAGGACCGACACAATTTCAGAATTCGATAGATAAGACGATCATGAGTTTAGCAGAGTCTCTCGCCTTATCAACTCAGAACACTACAAATTTTCAGCAGTTAGTCAACCAAAGTTTACAAGAAAATCAAAAGATTGTTCAGGCTAACAGTCAGGCTATTTCCAATTTAGAAACCCAAGTTGGTCAAATTGCTAAGTCTTTAAGAGAAAGAGAAATAAAAAAGTTCCCTAGTCAACCACAACCCAATCCTAGAGGAGTTCATGAAGTAACTTCTGGTGAGAAATCATTAAAGCATGTGAATGCAATTAGAACCCTTAGGAATGGAAAAGTGGTAGATAACAAGGTAACCATGCCTGAATAGTGAACATACTGTAGATCACCCTTCTGAGCCAGTAGCTGAAGAGACTGACAAAGTCTTTAAAGAGCCTGATGCAGTTCCTCATAAGCCATATTTTGTTCCCATATCCCCGTTCCCACAACTGTTAGCACCAACAAAGAAGGAACCCAACTTTAACGATATATTGGAGGTTTTTAAGCAAGTCACGATCAACCTTCCATTATTAGATGCAATTAGGAAGATTCCTACTTATGCCAAGTTCCTTAAGGATATGTGTACGCGAAAGTGAGAACTTAGTGTACAATTTAGCTAGTCATGTGAGTTCAATTATCCAGAACAATATAACTCCTAAGTACAAAGACCCAGGCTCCCCAACTATTTCTTGCGCAATAGTTAACTACCGTGTTGAGAAAGCATTACTTGACTTAGGAGCCAGTGTGAACTTATTTCCGTACCATGTGTATCTCCAGCTAGGACTTGGTGATTTGAAACCTACTCAGATAACACTGCAATTAGCTGATAGGTCTGTGAAAATTCCTCGTAGTGTCATAGAGGATGTTCTTATTGAGGTCGATAAGTTTATTTATCCAGTGGATTTTGTTGTCCTTGATACCCAACCTGTCCCTGACCCAGAGAATTAGATACCTATGATATTAGGTCGTCCGTTTTTAGCTACATCTAATGCGATCATTAATTGTCGAAATGGTATTATGAACTTATCTTTTGGTAATATGACTATTGAGCTGAATATTTTCAATATTAGTAAGCAATCACCCGAGCTAGATGACATGTGCATTGAAGAGGTGAACATGATAAGAACATTAGTTCAGGAGTCATTACCAAACACTCTGTTAGAAGATCCATTAGAGAATTCCTAGGCCACTTTGGGTTTGATTTTGATGATGATGGTGTGATTAAGGTGAATGCTTTGTTAGATTCAGCCCCTTTGATAGACACTAGTAATGGATGGAAACCTAAGTTCGAACCACTACTAGTTTCTAATTCTACCTTAATTCCTTCTCTAGAAGAGCCTCCTAAGTTGGACCTTAAAAAGCTACCAGATACCCTGAAGTCTGTGTATTTAGGCCCATCTGAGACTTTGCCTGTGATTGTAGCATCCGACTTGGATGGTAACCAGGAAAGTAGGCTAGTGACTGTGCTTCAAGACAATAAGGAAGCTTTAGGGTGGACCATAGCAGACATTAAGGGTATAAGTCATACTGTTTGTATGCATCAGATTCATTTAGAGGATGATACCAAACCGTCTAGGGAGATGCAACGTCGACTTAACCCTAACATGAAAGAAATAGTTTGAACTGAGGTGCTTAAGTTGTTAGATGCGAGTATTATCTACCCTATTTCAGACAGTAAGTGGGTCAGCCCCGTTCAGGTTGTTCCCAAGAAATCAGGTATCAGTGTATTCCAAAATGATAACAATGAGTTAATCCCAACCCGAGTGACCATGGTGTGGCGTGTTTGTATTGACTGTAGAAAATTGAACAAGGTCACAAGGAATGACAACTTTCCCCTTACTTTCATCTACCAAATGCTTGAAAGATTAGCTGGACATAGCCATTATTGCTTGCTAGATGATTTTTCTAGTTATAATCATATTGTTATTGCCCCAGAAGACCAAGAGAAAACCACTTTTACCTGTCCCTTTGGTACCTTTGCATATAGACGCATGCCTTTCGGGATGTGTAATGCACCCGCTATTTTTCAGCGTTGTATGATGAGCATATTTTCTGACATGGTAGAACGGTTTTTAGAGGTCTTTATGGATGATTTTTCAGTATTTGGGTCATCTTTTGATGAGTGCTTGCATCATTTGACATTTGTGTTGACTAGGTGTAAGGAAAAGAATTTAGTGCTTAATTGGGGAAAATGCCATTTCATGGTTCAATCAGGAATTGTTTTAGGGAATATCGTATCTTCTAAAGGTATAGAGCTAGAAAAAGCCAAAGTTGACCTTATTAAGACTTTACAGGTTCCCAAAATTGTACGAGATGTTAGGTCATTCTTAAGGCATGCAGTTTTTATCGTCGATTCATTAAGGATTTTAGCTTGATTTCTAGACCTCTTTGCAATCTGCTTGCAAAAGATGTTAAATTTGTCTTTGATGATGCATGTTTATATGCTTTTGAGAAGATTAAGACCTTACTCACTACCTCCCCCATAGTCCAGGCACCTAAATGGAACCTATCTTTTGAGTTAATGTGTGAGGCTTCAGATTATACTATTGGTGTTGCGTTAGGTCAGCGAGAAAATAAATTACTTCATGCGATTTACTATGCTAGCAAAACTCTGAATGATTCCCAACTGAACTGCACCACCACAGAGAAGGAACTGTTAGGCATTGTTTTTTCCTTAGACAAGTTTAAATCCTATCTCTTATGTTCTAAGGTTATAGTCTTTACTGATCATGCTGCTTTGAAGTACCTTCTATCTAAGAATGATACTAAACCTAGATTGATTAGATGAATTCTTTCATTATAAGAATTTTCTTTAGAAATTAGAGACAAAAAGGGTGAATAAAATGTAGTAGCAGACCACATGTCTAGACTTATTGTGGAGTCCCCTGATGATTCTTCTCATGTGAGAGATAGTTTTCCTGATGAACAATTATTTTTTGTTTCCCAATTATCTTGGTTTGCGAATATAGTGAATTATCTTGTTACTGGTCGAATGCCTCAACACTGGGGTAAACAAGATTGTTCTAGGTTTTTATCCGAGGTAAATCATTTCTTTTGGGACAATACTTATTTGTGTAAGTATTGTCTAGCCCAGATTATTAGGAGATGTATACCTGAGAGTGACCAATCCAATATTATTTTCGTTTTTCATGATAATGCTTGTGGGGGTCACTTTAGTGCTAAGAAGAATGCTTCTAAGATATTGCAGCGTGGATTCTACTGTCCTTCGATGTTAAAGACACCCACAGTTACTGTGTTGCTTGTGAGCGCTGCCAGAAGTTGGGAACCATTTCTCGTAGAAATATGATGCCTTTGAGCCCTATTTTAGTTATTGAGATCTTTGATGTGTGGTGCATTGATTTTATGGGTCCCTTTCCTAATTATTTTGTGTATTTTTACATCCTTGTCTTTGTAGACTATGTATCTAAGTGGATAGAGGCGGTTTCGTGTAAAACAAACGGCCACAAGGTTGTGCTCTAGTTTTGAATGATAACATATTTGCACGTTTTGGTACACCGCGAGCTATAATTAGTGATGGAGGGTCACAATTTTTTAATCGACCGTTTAAGCTTTTGATGAAGAAATATGGTATTACCCACAGACTAGCTACCCCATATCACCCACATACTAGTAGTCAAGTAGAGGTTTCCAACAGGGAGATAAAACATATTTTAGAGAAAACCGTTAATCCTAATAGGAAAAACTGGTCGTTAAGGATTATTGATGCCTTATGGGCTTACCGTATTGCGTTTAAGACCCCCATTAAAATGTCACCTTATCGTCTAGTTTTTGGCAAGGCCTGTCACCTGCCCGTCGAGTTAGAACATAGAGCATAATGGGTTGTGAAGCAGTTAAATTTTTCACTTGACAAGGCAGGAGCTCACAGGAAGCTCTAGCTCAATGAGTTGGAAGAGATTCAGAAAGATGCATATGATAATGCTAGGGATTATAAGAACAACATGAAACTTGTGCATGATAGACATATTTTAAGAAAGTCATTTCTCCAGGTCAAAAAGTTTTTCTGTATGATACTCGTTTGCATCTATTCCCCGGGAAGTTACACTCCCGGTGGACCGGTCCTTTTGTTGTTCGCATTGTTTTTCCTCATGGTGCTATTGAGATTGAGACTCAATATGGTAGAAGTCCTTTCAAGGTTAACGGTCAGATATTGTAACCATTTTTAGAGCCTTTTCCTATAGGTGATGTTGAGGAGGTCCCTCTGGAGGACCCTGTTTACCTTGATTGACCATCAAGGTTGTTTATGTACATTAGTAGATTTTTGTAGTTTTTATTATTTTTAGGTTTTTATTTTCTTTCTTATTCTCCATAGAAGGATGTTACGCTTCACCCAGGTACTATCTTTCTGACTTACTTCTTTATTCCTCTTTATACTTATCTATTGGTACTGCTCTTTATTTTGAAACATTGAGGACACTGTTTGATTTAATTTTGGGGGTAACGGAGAAACTTTTTAGTGCAATAATAAAACTCCAAAATTTAAAAGCTTGTGAACAATTCAGGATGACACTAACCATTCTAGGTAGATGGAAACTTAGCATTTTTTCTATAGGAATTGGTGTGCCCAGTTAAATGGTCTATTCATAAAAGGACAGAGTTCATATGTTAGAAATAACATGATAGTCGTCACCATATCTCGGAGTCTATCTCGACCATATCACTTTCTGTTTTTATTTTTATAATTTTTGTGTTTCTCTATGTGATCAGTATCGATTTGTTATTGCCTCCAGGATGAAATAAAGTTTTTATGATCAAGCCCAATTTTTATTAAAAAATAATAATAAATAATCGAGTATTGACACTTTGATAGATATATGTGTGTGTTCTCTCTGTCTCCGTCGCCTAAGCAAGCGTGGAATGCAGGATCCATGAGAACTATCATGTAAGATGCTGATAAGGAGCATGCGCTTGGATTCATTTGATCAATCATGTTGTCAGTACATTTATAATTGTTTTATTTTCAATAAATCGATCGCTGGGACCCTTGTATATATCAGTTGAGTCGATATTAGTATTAGGATTAATACCAGTAGGAGCGTATCTCAATCCATTTGGATTCATCCTGGCACTGACCTTCAGAAAGATATGGGAAACACCGTTCACCTTAGTCAACATGCGCAAACTTCATTTTGTCTATATCCATCTTTTAAATCTTTTCATGTGATTGTACTTTGATAGATTCTGAGTATTGTGGTTGAAAAACTATCTAAGTAGAGCTTTGTTTTCTTATATATGAATTTTGGTACGCTGAGTGAAAACTCGTGTACAACAATTGGACTCATATAGGGTAATGATTCCCATAGCCGAAGAATTTAGTATGCCTACTAAATAGCTTGTTTAGTGTTTACCCTCAATCGTTCACAGGTAGCTAGGATTTGGAGTAAAGGTTTTGTGGGTATACCTCTTGTAACCCTCACGAGATAAAACTCGTCCACTAGGGACACCTAGGAGTTTAAAGGCTTATTACACGTACTAAATATAGTTGTGATTCATGTGAAAGTGAGTTAGGATTTTATTTTATTTCTAGATTAGATTTGCTCGAGGACTAGCAAATAATAAGTTTGGGGGTATTTGATAGACACATTTTTGTGTCTAATTTTTCCGCAATTATTTATTTTGTTAGTGCTCAATTTTATACTTATTGTGTGATTTTATGTGTTTGTAGGTATTTTTAAGAAATAAACATTTGTGGAACAATTGGCTCAAAAAATGATAAAGGAACCCACCAAATTACTAAAGGCACCCAGACAGTTGATAAATGCACCCTTTTTCTTTGATTCAAATTCCGAAATTGGCGGGAAATTTTCTTTCACGCGTGAAGAGTTATCTTCCTTAATTGGAACCGAGATTTTCGGGATTTAAAAGAGTTCTCAGCTATATCTATATAAAAAAATAACTAAAATAGATCTAAACACGTCACGAGTAGTGTTCTTGCCGAGAAATATGGATGAAAACTCCATTTGCTGACCGGAATTTTTTTTTATGGAATAAAGGATACACACGAGTTCTATTCTGTTTTGGGAGGATTTTTGGGTCCTTATCAGTTGAAGAAAACTTATTAGGGTTTACAAAACCTATATAAAGGGAAGAGAAACAAGAAAAAAAGCATTTGGAGTTGGGAGAAAAAAATTTACACTGGAGAAGAAGAAGAATGAGTACAGACCACAGGAGAAAACAGTCGTTGATTCTGTCACCTTTTCTTTCATATTTTACTGCGTCCGGGAGCCGTACTTTATTCTCTGTTTTAATCTCTCTTCAGCAACACTTGTATCCGTATCTGTTTTCTTTGTTACTTCTGTTTTTATCTTCTTTTAAGCACTTTGAGCTATGAACATGTATTTTGAGAGAGTGTTTGACATAAGGAGCTAGACCCTATTGCTGGGGCGACGAAGGAGGCTATTTTTCCAATAATAAAGTGGTATATTTTTATCTTATTAATTTTTTTGCAATTCTTTTATGATTATTTGCTTTGAATTAAAATTGAAATAATATTTTTTATCAATTAGTTGTGTTTTCTTTTGATGAGTCATGCTTAATTTAGAGCTACTGATGTCTCATACTTTTGATTTACAACTATTTTTTTGAAAATCTAACTTTGGCAATATTTAGAATCAATTGAATGTGTGAGTTGCAAAATAATTGTTAATGTTAAATCACTTGAAAAATTGGCTAATGGTGGAATCCTTAGTCTCATTTCTTTCCATAATTTGAAATCAATTCTACTTTAATCTTCTTTAATTTTAGTATTATAAATTATGTTTAAAAATCAAATCTTACAAGTATGATTATTGAATCTTTTACCACTATTTCTAAAACACATCAGTCAATCGAGTTGATAATGGTTCGGATATTCTTAGGCGTCTAGAGGTCTTAGAGATTATGATCCAAGAAGGTTCAACCTAGGATATGAGCTATCACAATGAGCCTCAATTTTACCCAAGTGAAACTACCTGTGGCCAGGTTAATGTCTTACATGACGGTATGAACTCTAAATATGAAGGTCGACCCAAGTTTGATCCATACTCAAATACCTACAACCATGGTTAGAGACATAACCCCAATTTATCGTGGTCCAAAGGTACCCATCAGGGTAGCCTATCTAACGATCCACCACCAGGTTTTCCTAGGATCCCAACTCAAACCAAGAACCAAGCCCAATTTACTCAAGGTTGATGTCTTTAGAAGAATCTGTGAAACTTTTAGTCAATACTACTGTCGAGAGTAGCCAAAAGTTTGATGACTTTGTCTTGGTTAGTCAATGTTACCAAAAAAATAATGACCGAGCTATTAGTAACTTAGAGACTTAAATAAGTCAATTGTCAAACAATCTAAATGATATGGAAAATGGAATATTTCCTAGCCAACCGAATCCGAACCCAAAAGGAGTTCACCAGGTAAGTGGGTCAGGTAGTTCAAATCATATTGATCACTTTCAAGCAATCATTACCCTCAAGATTGGTAAAACAATAGAAAACACGGTTGAACAACCTAAGGTTAGTAATCAAGTTGAAAAAGAGTTTGAGGTTGAAAAAACTCCTAGAAATACTAATGGGCTTGAGAAAGATGTGAGTCCAAGTGAGGAAAATGTCCTTGAAAGAGTATTCACACCACCCCCACCATTTCCTCAAAGACTTTCCAAGAAAAAGCCTGGTATTTATGTTGAAATCCTAGACATCTTTAAGCAGGTTAAGTTCAACCTTCCCCTGTTAGATGCAATTAAACATATGCCAATTTATGCAAATTCCTAAAGGATATGTGTATGGTCAAACAATACATGATTGTGCGTAAAAAGGAATTATTGACCCAACAATTTAGTTTCATACTTTCACAACAGTACCCAGTCAAATTCAAAGATCATGGTTGTCCCACTGTTACCTGCACTATAGGAAATCAACGGATAGAAAATACATTGTTAGATCTTGGTGCTAGTGTGAATCTTTTGCCATTCTTGGTATATGAACAAATTGGACTAGGTGAGATGAAACCAACTAGGATTACACTCCAATTAGCCGATAGGTCAATCAAGATTCCACATGGAATTATTTAAGACGTTTTAGTTCAGGTAGAAAACTTTATATATCCAGTTGACTTTGTGATTCTAGACACTTAACCTATCTCAGACCAAGAAATCAACATTTCGATCATCCTAGGTCGACCATTCTTATCCACTGCTAATGCAATAATCAATTGTCAAAATGGTCAAGTGGAGTTTTCTTTAGGCAATAAGAAAATCTCGGTAAATGTTTTTAAAGCTTTCCAAGCCCCTTTGGACCATGACCACTATAAGTTTGTGTGCATGATTGACTCTCTAGTTGAAAATACTTTTCAAACCAATAGTGTTAGTGATCCTTTAGAGGCCTGCTTAGCCAATTTTGGAGCCTACTACGATGAGGATAATCATTTTGAAGGAGTTGTTATATTTTGTGCCAGTTTTGGATTATGGAAAATGGAAACGTAAACCTGAACCTCTTCCACCCACTATAGATAAGCTCGTCACATCTTTAGTTAAAGCCCCCACCCTTGAGTTAAAACCGTTACCAGATACTTTGAAATATGTTTTTCTAGGTATTGAGAATACGCTTCCTTCCATAATTGCCTCTAACTAAGAGCCTGATCAGGAAAGTAAACTAGTTAGTGTTCTCCGAGAGAACAAGACTGCCCTTGAGGGATTAGGCGGTCATATCCATTACTGTTTTCTAGATGGATACTCTGGGTATAAAAAAATCCCCATAGCACCAGAAGACAAGGAGAAAACGACATTCACATGTCCATTTGGTATTTTTACTAACAGGTGTATGCCTTTCAGGTTATGCAATGCACCCGTAACATTCAAATGTTGTATGCTAAGTACCTTCTCGGACATGGTGGAGCGGTTTCTCGAGGTATTTATGGATGATTTTTCGGTTTTTGGTTCTTCTTTCGATGAATGTTTGCACCACCTTATACTAGTTCTAGAGCGTTTTAAAGAAAAGAACTTATTCCTTAACTGGGAAAAGTGTCATTTTATGATTAAATCTAGAATAATGTTAGGATATGTGGTGTCCGCTAAGGGAATAAAAGTTGATAGAGCCAAGGTTGACCTAATTTCAAAATTAAGGCCACCTAAGAACGTAACAGATGTTAGCTCTTTCCTTGTTCGTGATGGATTTTATCGTCGTTTCATCAAAGACTTTAGCAAGATTGCCTTACCTCTGTTGAACCTACTTGCTGAAGATACTGCCTTTGTTTTTAATGAAACCTGTGTTAAAGATTTCGAGAAGCTTAAATCTTTGTTAACTTCTTCCCCTATTATCCGACCACCTGATTGGAACATCCCATTCGAACTCATGTGTGATACGTCCGATTATGCGGTCGGTGCTGTCCCTGGATAACGACATGATAAAGCACATTCTATGATTTATTATGCCAGTAAAACCCTAAACGGTTCCCAGGTGAACTACACAACCACTAAGAAGGAATTGTTAGCCATCGCGTTTGCACTTGATAAATTTAGATCATACCTACTTGGGTCAAAGGTTATAGTCTACTCTGACCATACCGCGCTCAAGTATCTTCTGTCTAAGAAGGACTCGAAGCCTCAACTGATTAGATGGGTTTTACCATTACAAGAATTTACTCTATATGTTTATGATAAAAAGGGTCTGAAAATGTAGTATCCTACCATTGATCTCGTATCCTTGTCGAGTCTAGAGATGATGAGAGACCAGTCCTTGACACATTCCCCGATGAACAATTATTTTCAATCTCTCAGTTACCTTGGTTTGCTGACATTATTAATTATTTGGTAACTGGTCAAATGCCTAAGCATTGGTATAAACAGGATAGAGTAAAGTTCTTATCTGAGGTCAAACATTTTTTCTGAGATGATCCATACTTATTCAAAATATTGTCCATATCAGATCATCTGTCGTTGTATTCCTGACAATGAAATCTCTAGTGTGCTCATTTTCTGTCACTCTAGAGCTTGTGGGGGTCATTTTAGTTAAAAGAAAACAGCTGCTAAGGTCTTGCAATCTGGTTTTTATTGCCAAATTTATTTAAAGATTCTCACAAATTTTGTCAAAGTTGTAAAAGGTGTCAGAAATTAGGAAAGTTGATCCGCCATAATTGACGCCATTAAATCCTATCTTGATAATTAAAATATTTGATGTATGTGGTATTGATTTTATTGGTCCCTTTGTTAACTCTTTTGGCAAATTTTATATTCTGCTAGTTGTTGACTATGTGTCCAAGTGGGTTGAAGCTATAGTTACCAAGATAAAAGATCGCCACATTGTGATCAAATTTGTTAGAGACAACATTTTCTCTCGATTTGGTATGCCTAGAGTAATTATTAATGATGGAGGTTCCCATTTTTCTAATTGTTCCTTTGAAACTCTCATGAAAAAGTACTCCATAACTCAAAAGTCATTTGAACCTGGTCAAAAAGTCCTCTTGTACAATTCTCGTTTACATCTCTTTCCTGGTAAGTTAAGATCCCGGTGGTCGGGCCCATACTATGTCAAGATCGTTTTTCCACATGGCGCAGTAGAAGTTGAAAATCCGAAGAATGGAGAAACTTTCAAAGTTAACGGTCCACGGTTGAAACCATTTTTGGAGTTGACCACTCATGCATTTGAAGAATCAGAACTGAAGGATCCTGTCTATCAGGACTAATCTGAAAGGTAACCAAGTCTGGATGAAGACATTAAACTTACCTCTTTATAGGAGGCAACCCATATACTTTTGGTACACGATGCTGGTAATATCTTTCCCTATCTCTTTTACTTTGCTCGGTAATTCTCTTTGTCCATGTCTTTATTATTTATCTTTCTCCCCAAAAAGATGGAAATTAGAACTGCTAGAGAAAAGTACATCTGTGTTCTTAACCTATGTGAGAAAAATCATGACGGACCCTCTATCCTTGATGGGGATGATTACATCAGAGGTAAATGAAAAAAGACAGAACTAACCTTATCATTAGTGGAGACTACCCTATTTAGTGAGGCACCAAACCTTTAACTGTCTTCTTAGAGTGTTCATCTGCACAAATTCTGAGTAAAATGATGGGTTACTCAACCTCGCACCATTTTCAGCACTATTTGATCTCTGAGTGTTAAATTCTTATCACCATGAAGGTGACATTAGGACTAACCTCATCTTGTAGTCTCAGTCACAATAATTACAACTCTCTCAATAGAAACTCAGCATCATCAACAAGCGGAGCAACAACGTTAATTCAGAAGAAGTTGAAGACGTCAAGGTTTATAACGACAAAGGGAAAGAACATCATGATATATATTCAAAGTGACAAGGAAGAAAACAAAAGATGTAAATTTTTGAAGATTTGTGTACCTGACAGTTGTGAAGATTCAATTGCAAAAGTCCTTCTCCATTGGAAAATAAAGTTTATTGTTTTGTATCAATCATTTTTTTTATCTCTTATTTTTCCATCGATGTTTATTCAAAAAATCAAAAAGAAAATCATTAAAAAAAATAAATCTTTTGTATTAGTATTCTTACAATAAAGCCATGGAGATGAAGAAATTCAAAAGGAAGTTTCAGGACAACAAACGATCGAAGAAAAAGAGGTTCTACAAGTTTCAAGGGTTAATCATCAAAGGTTGAAGCCGAAGACTGAAGACAGAATTGTTTCTATTGAACACCATTAGAGAGTTGTGAGACTATAAGGTGAGAGTATGTTCCCATCCTCATTTATGGTCGATTTCCTAAGAAATCATCAAATTTCTTTTCCTATTGAGATCATCAGAAAAAGATTTTGGTTTGATATCTTCTGAAAAAACGTTAGCATCAATAGTGTGTAAGTATTCCCTCTTCAATTCTGCTTACACACCGGTGTGACCCTTAAAATTATTTTCTGAGTGCAAATTCATAAAACCCTATGGTGAGGCAAAGTCGAGGCGAAATGCTTATTCGGTTGCTCTTTTAGTCCGCTGTCCATCTGGCAAAAGACATCTTTGGCACTGGCTCAACTCGTCACAATCTCTCTCTCACAAATTAAGCATATTAGCTTGTAATTTTCTCTGGCACTTCTAATTACTTCGCATTTGGAAGAGAAACTTTATATCCTCGTAGCTCTTCGGAAACTTGTGACGTTAGAAGTTGGAATTTAAAGGTTTTGTGGGTTTACCTCTTGTAAACCCTCAAGAGACAACACCCGTTTGCTAGGATCACCTAGTAGTTTAACGGTTTGATGCACATGCTAAGTGTAGCGGTGATTCCTACGAAAGTGAGTTAGAATTTTTTTTTTTTTTTATATTAGATTTGCTCGAGGACAAGCAAAATATAAGTTTGGGGGTATTTGATAGAAACATATTTGTGTTTCAATTAATCCTGATAATGTATATTGTTAGTTCTTATTTTGTACTAATGTTATTATTTCTTATGTTTTTAGGTATTTTTATGGAGTTAATAATTATGGAGAAGTTGGCTTAAAAAGTGTTCAAAGCATCCTCATTTTGGATAAGGGCACCTCATTTTATAAAGGCACCTGAGTATTTGATAAGGGCACCTCATTTCACAGTGATTCCCGAATTGTGAAGGTTTTGAACGTGTTGTGGAAAGTATTTTGGAGAAGTAAGACAAGATATTCTCTTGTCTTGTTAAGGGAAATTCGTACACGACTTAAACACACAAAAATCAGCAAGAATCTCTCGAACAGGTGGAAGAATATATTTGTTCACGTCCAGAAATAAAAAAGGATATTCTCGGGCTGATTTTATCATCTCTACATAAAGAAGATATATCTCCTTCCACTACAAAGAGTGCATCAACACAAAGAGAAGAAACAGAATCATCGAGATTCTGTTGAAAAAAGATGAAAAATGTCTGAGATTTGAAGAATAGATCTGTAGAGAATATTGAGAAGATTTAAGGAGAAATTGGGATGAGATTTGGGTTGTATAATATAAATAGGGGTCGTGCAAAGCATCTGGGGAGGACAGAGAGATTTAGAGAGCCCGGAGTCAAAAAAAGAAAAATTCAGAATCATTGTTCCTGCTGCTGTTCGAGGAAGAAGAAGAGGAAGAACAGCCACAGAAATAAGTCGCAGAACCAGTTGTGTTTTCATTCAAATTCAATAGCTTTTTGCAACGGTTTCTGCTATAGTGTTAGCAACAGTTTCTTTTTCACAAACATCCCGTTCTTCTTTAACTGTACCTGTAAGATGCCTTTTTGAACCCCGCCGAGGGTTAGTTCTTTATTCACTGCTGTAGGGATCTGTCGTTAAATCGACAAAAAATAAAAGAAAATTGTAAGTTCTCCATATCAATAAAATAAAATAAAATGTGTAAACAATTTTCTTTTATCCTTTTCTCCATGAGTAGCTAGTTTTCTTCTATAGGGTGTAGGAGGAAGCTATTTTTTTAATGTGTAATAATTAATATATTTTTTACATATTTACTCTACAATTTGTGCTTTTAAAAAACTAATAATTTTCTTTTTTTTGAGCTTCATTGTAATTGTTCTGAATAGTCTTTAGGTTGTTGATTTTTTATAAGCGAAGGAAACTTAGACTTTTGTTAAGCGATATAAGTCGTATAAATATATTAAAAATGATAAATTTTCCAAAACATGAGATTGGGTTCAATAAGGTTTTGAGTAACTTAAGAGTAATTGTTAGAGATAGTGAATTGCTAATTTTAACAAACATCGAAAGTAGTGGAATCCGAAACCCTATATTTTTCTCATATTTTTTAATCAATCATTTAATTTTCTTTTTATTTAATTCATAAAATCCTTCAATAATTTCTTGTTTTAACACATAATTAGGGTATTAATTAGAAATATTATAATCAATCTCCGTGGAACAACCCGTGCTTGTCGCTTCTACTTTATAGTCGTCGTGCGATTGCGACCATCGGTTTTATTCTTATGAGGGAAAAACTCACATGATGCACCATTCGAGTAGCCAAATGGTGCAATCATCCAAAATGATGCCTTATCAAGTTAGGACAGATAAATTGTTGCACTATTCATTCTCATTTGAAACACACCAATGATGCATTCTTGGTAAGCAAGACAACGTGATACTTTTACATCATGATGCATCCTCGGTAAAAAACATAGAAAAAATGATGCATCTTTTCTTATATGCATTTTCAACCAACACTCCATCCCTATATAAGTCTTACTAGCATTTCTAGTCGGTAGGAATTTCTACCAATTTGACAGCCATCCACTCCCACTTCCTTTAAGTGTGACATAATAAATGCCAAGTTGATGCATCTTTCATATTAATGATGCATCTCTTCAAGTGACAAATGGGAATTAATGCATATGATATGCATCTCCGAGCGATATAGGAAAAATGATGCATATGATGCATATATCTCGTTATCGGTCACCATCCTCTCCCTATATATGTTTCACTAACATTTCTAGACTTCAAGAATTTGGGGGAGATTGACATCCACCCCTACCCACTTTCGAGATAATGCATCTCTTTTACCAAATATGCATCACAAGTTTAAGATGTTGTGTCATTGTGCTTAATGATGCATCATAAGGGGCATACCACTGTTGAATGGTGGATTTCTCAGGAAGATGTATCATTTATACCAATTATGCATTGTAAGTTCGAGATGATGTATCTTTTTCTCAATGGCGCATCATAAGAGGCACACCATTTCCAAATGGTGAATTTCGTAGCAAGATGCAGTGCTTGTACCAAGTGTACATCACGAGTTTGAGATGATGCATCATTCTCTCAATGACGCATTATAAGGGGGCCACACAATTTGCAAACGGTGGATTTCGCAATTAGATGTATCACTTATACCAATTGTGAATCACAAGTTTAAGATGATGCAACTTGAGTACTATTTGTTTGCATCGGGCATTCACTTGGCTCATGGACTGAGATCCCTAGATCCCTCCCTCCCAACCTCCTTTTTTGCCGTCAAATATTTATCGTCGCGACAAGGATCCAAACATTTAGGCGTAGCCATTGCCTTTCCTTTCTGTTTCCTAACTTCTCTCCTAAAAATAAGATAATATACAACAAACCTTTAAATGACTTCATCAACAGTCGACAACGTTATCATTATCGACACCGTTACAAACATTGGGTGATTTCATCAACAGTCGGCTAGGTCAGTTAAAAGACATTGCCGACAATAACACTATTGGATACAAAAAATGTGAGTTGTTTCATTTACAGTTGGCAATGTCAATTACTCTCGACCGTTATAATTTTGCATACAAAAAAGTACGTGAATTTCATAGTCCACAGTTGGCAAGGTAGAAATTTAAGCATTGTCGACTGTTACAAATTTGCATATAGAAAGTACGTAAATCTTACATTCCATAACCAACAAGATAGAAATTTAAACAGTTCCCACTGTGTATGATGTTCTTCAGTAATAATGGACACCATCCACGATCGACATGGAAATTCAATCGACTTTGCTGATTACAGATCTATAACATTTTTTTATTCTAATCAAATAAATCGGTCAAATAAAATTTTAATCACGCCGATGTACTTAGGAATTAAAAACTTCTCATTCTTGACATTTGTTGCAGAGTTTCTTCTTCGGATTCAATATTTATAGATGATCTTCTACTTGTTCATGAACTTTTACTTGAAAATCTTTTTACGTTCTTCTTGTGATTTCTTTTTCTTGTAATGTTTGCGCAAGTTCTGGATCACCTACCTTCCTTGATGTTTGTTTACAACGGTCCATCATTATATAAAAGAATCAACGATAAGTTGGTTTTATGATCGACGATTATCGATGAAAATTATCGAAGATGATTTGCAATGAAGTTTGTTTTTTTTAGTTAATTTTAGTTGGCTAGGTCTTAGATTTTGTTTTAGATTTTGGGTTTGAAATGAAACTGAATTATAAATATTAGGATCGATTGTATTAGGGAATAGTGAGGTAATTTTACAAAAAAAAAATGATAACTTAGTCTTTTCTCGGCCCTAGGACACCCCTAATCAGTCTATCCCAAATGGACATAATCGTATCCACTCCCTATTAATCCAAGTAACAACACTGTTTTACTGCTGTTGTTATCATGGGGCAAATGTGGAAACACAGATGCATGCTAGTTTTTGAAAACAAAAAAACTAAGAAACAATCATTAGTTGCAATAAGAATTTCTGCATGAAAACATTTTTATCTAAGAAACTAATCATACTTGCAGGTCTAAAAGGAGCAATAAAAAAAATTCAGAATTAGTCGTTCCCTCCAATTTTTTTTGGAAAATAAGGTTAATTTTGATGCAGCATTTGATTATTATACCAAAACAGTTGGCATTGGTCTAACTGTGAGATAAGATGCCGATAAATTCTTGGAGGCCATGGTAAATTATGCCAAATCTAAAGATCAAGGGAATGCTGAAGCCCTGGCTATGTTGGAAGCTGTTAAGTGGGTGAGAAGTAAAATTATAATAGTGTTATTGTAGAAGGAGATTGCAAATCAATTGTTTGAATAAGTTGTTTTAAATTTTGAAAATGGCAAGTGGAAAGATCAAACCTCCCAACGGATATTAGTAGGTTATTAGAAATTGTTAATAGCATAAAGTACGTCAGTGTTAGTAGAAATTACAATAATGTGGCAGATGCTCTAGCGAAGCATGCCAAGATTAATAGGGTCTAGCAAGTTTGGTTCCAAAATCCTCAAGTAGGATAACAAATTTGTGTCATTTTTTTTTCTTTAATGAATTTGTTTTTAGGAACAAAAGAAAATCCAATTTTCAAAACTACGGTAAATCGAAAGTAAAGCAATACAAATGAAAGTAAAAAGATAACAAACGCATAAATATAAATGATGCAAATGATTTAACATGGCTTGGCATAGCCTACATCCACGGGGTAACAAAAATATAAATTTCATTAAATTCCAACGTTACATTGGTGAGGTTGGAGAAGAAAATGGAGTTTTCAGGAAGGGAGGAGGAGCCGGCCATTTTAGTGCAGCCGACCAACCTCTTCTAAATCTATCTCTTTTTCGGAATGTTAGTGTAGGTTGATTACTGTCTTGTCTTACCCTTAGTTTAATTTCTAAGCAGTTTTGGTAGCGATGTAGCATACGCAGAGTATTAAGTTGCTTCAGTTTGGATCTTGTACCACGTGTCACGGTGTATTCTATGCCGTTACAGTTTGCCATTTTCTTGAGAGTGGTTTAGAGAATAATTCTTAAGAAAAAATCTCTGACTGTTTCTTGTTTCGGTTGTGAGTTGAGGAGCTCGTTTACTCGTGTTCCTTGTCCGCAGCAACAGTACCGGGTACGTCACGACAGCAGCATTGAGGGTAGACGCAGCAACTTTAGGGATGCGGTAAGAGAAGCGTGTTCGTGGGTACCTTAATTCATGTCTATTTTGGATTGAACCTTTGAGTGGTGCACACAGCTCTTTGGTAGATAAGCAATCCGGTTGTAAACCTGCATAAGAATGAAATGAAAAATCCATTTGATATAGTGGCCCGCAGGTTATTTTGTGTTGGCTTGTTTTTCAGCGTAGAAAAGTGCATTGTTGTATGTATGCAGCATCGGGAGCCGTCTTATCGCGCTGGTTGATAACGAAGTTCGGCTAAATGTGTCAGGCTCACTTCTTTAGACGTCTGCCCCTTGTATATACTGGATTGGCTTTCGTCTTCGTCGTTCTTAGCATTAGCGTGATATTCTCTGGCACTGTGGAGCTTAATCCGTTGACTTTGGCTTCGCGAGACGTGGGTGTCATGGAGCGCGGTTCTCCTTTGAGTTGAGCTGCTTCTCAGTCCTTCGGGGGTGACCGTATCGAATTGCACTGCAACTAACTAGCATGATGCTGGATATTTCTTTTGGTAATCCTTGCTGATATATACGGAGAATCAGGCTCGTGATCGTGCTGACAATTTCTTCCTATGAACGGGACTCGTGCAAGAACCGAGCTATGGAATTGAAGCTTTCTGAGCGGGAACCGTGCTACGGAACAAAAGCTTGCATATCAGGGAATTTTTTCTCAGAACTCGGAAAGCGAGAACCTTCTCTCTTGAATGAGGGAAGTGGGAGACGGGAACTTGTATCAGATGCGCGTCTTTCCTATTGCGCCTTTGGTCGTGCTTCCCGTCTTTGCTTTTGCTGGGATTTGTAGAGGTTGAGTATTTTGCTATTCTTTGGCTAGGAATTGAGACATCACTCCTCGTACTTTGTAGGATGCAAACTGGATGTGCCAATCTAGGCTCGTATTCTGTTGATAACCTTAGTTACTTCTTTTCATCGTGGTTGCATTTGCTGGAGAGTGCAGATCTCTTCGCTTTGGTCTTGGGTAGTGACTACTTGCTCTTCTTGTGAACTGCGCTTATTGGGATTGCGGCATGTGGCGAATTTAGTGATCTTTTGCATGTATTGGAACTTGTCCTCTAACAGAGATAATTGGTGTTTTCGTCCTTTGTTGTTCCGGGAGCAGTACACTGCAGCAATGGCATGCATAGAGCGTCAGCAATGTGGGTAAAGGTAGCCGCATCAGCAGTATGTTTGCAGCAACGGTGTATCCCCATTCGTATTACAGTAGAAGGACCTTATTCAAGCATCAACAATGGTGCTTTATTCATGCGGCAATGTCATCGGCTATGCCACATTGGACCGTAATGGCAGTGGTGCGGTGAAGGTGAACACTTATGACTGGGTTGTGTGTTTAAGATGAACACTTCGGAGTGCTGGTGGCTGCATTTGTCCTTGGACTGGATTGTGGTTGCTGAACTTCGCATGTTATACGAGAGTCATAAAGCTATGAACCTTGGGCTACTCTTGAAAAGTCCAAGCTCGTGACTGGAATGCTTCTGTGTTGTTGGCCTTTCTACGGTAATGGATTGTAGCTACTTTGTTGAAGCTTGGACCCTCGGGGTGTTGATGTGCCATCGGCGTTGATCCTGAGACGTGAAGTTCAAGCTGCTTGTTTGAAAGTTTGAGCGAGGAGATCAACAGATTTGAGCTGCATAATGGTCTAAGCATAAGTCCTTCATCTACTCAAGCTGCCGCAGGAACTTCCTCTCATGATCGTGGATCGCTGGAATCTTTAAGCTACAGATCTAGAAACTTCTCATTTGATGGCGGGAGGTGTGAGTTTTCTTGCTTGGCATCGGTAACTGCAAAAAGCACGAAATGAAGGCACAGGATACTTTCTGTTGACATTGAGTTTTCAAAGGGCGAGCCTTTGAAGTTCTTTGGAAAGCTATCGATATAACCATTAAATCCATGAAGACGTGGTCTTTGAATTACTCCGGAAGTTGTATTTTGAAATTTGATCGGCGGTTATTGGATGTATTTCCTCTCCACGGGTTGGTGATCTCCGGGTCGCTGACTTGTCTGCGTCATCCTTGCTCGAAAGCCTCAAGGACTGCAGATTTCCTTCGTAGCGTCTGTCGGATCTTAGGTGCATTACAACAGCTCCTTGTTTGATCCCAATTGCCTGGTTTCCAATTGTGAATGTATCACTCCTGGATTATAATCCCTTCAGAATAAGAAAATAAAAACAAGTTTCTTTTTTCGTGTTTCTGTGACCAGATTATCGATTTGTAAAAAGTGTAAGTATGCATTCGAGTTCATAAGAGAAAAATGAAGAAGAAATGCTAGAAGTAAGACTTTTTCAACATCTGACGTTAGCATTTCGATTATAAAAGATATATGCAAGTAAAGAAAGTAAACAATAAGTTGTGAACCATTTTCAACACCCGACTTCAAACGATCTTTGTTTCAGTCTGAATGAAAATTGATTTACTACCGTATTATTCCAAACAGGATCATGCCCCCTGCTTTGTCCAGCCCTGGCCAGGGGAATCGTAAGCAGGGGGATCCGAGTAGCGATTTCCGCTACCCATAATAGGTTGATTGTAGGGTATTTCTTATTATGGATGGACGTTCTTACACTTATTACCCCTGTTACAGATATGCGTCCGGGGTGTCCGAGAATATATCTGAATATACTTTACCCAGTAATCATGTTTAATAAAATCAGGCATGTGCCCGGGGATCTATGATCTAACTGTGGAAACCAACTTGATATAAGATATAAATACTGAAATATTTTAAAGGTTTTTACAATGTATAAAATATAAATACTGAAATATTTTTGAAATGTGTGAATCAAGCTATGCATGTAAATCAGACTGTGCGTCTTTTTTTAAAGATACAAGGAGTAAAGAGTAAGTATGATTTTTCTGTCTGTAGCAGAATGTCTAGGTTGTATGAGGTATGCTCGTCCTGCGGACAATTCCTTCGTCGTGTATGATATGTGCTTGCCCCCTTTTGGTTTCGGAAGCTGTTTGCCGAAGCTTGTGAAAGTAAAAGTAATTGCCCCTGTAGAGTCTTTGCGTGTAGGTTGAATGGTTCTTTTGTTAACGCTAAAAATTGCTCCCCTAGCAAGCTCGAAGTATGTTGTGTGTTAAATGTATGCGGGTAATTTGATCTTCATTGTCCTTGTTATTGTTCTCCATGTCCTATCTGATGAACTTGTTGAATCGTCACTGCTTTAGACTGCCTCCTTCATGATTTAGCCGTGTACCTACATAAAACAGGAACAAGAAAATTTTGCAGGCTCCATTTTTGTTGTATTCTTCTGTGTCGTGCTGCCAGCTTCATGCGACTAGCTGCCCCTTGTGTTCTGAACTGGGACAATAGCTTGAGTTCTTTGCTGCAGAGAAGCCATCTGCTCTTATATTTCTTTCACACTAAATTGTTGTTGCTAAACGAGATTCAGACAGCTGCGAACTTGCGTTGATCTTTCAGGTTGACAGGTGATAGAGGAGAATTACGGATTTGGAAGCTACGGACTTGATGTACGCTTCTCTTGTGCTGGTGATTTATTTTGTTCATTCTGCGGACTTTGTACATCCTCACATGGTGCGTACTGCGGGTCAAGTTGAGAGATTCGAGAAACCTTGGTGCGGGTAAAACTTGTCACTTCTTTCTTCTTACTTCTCACTTCCTATTGCTTGAGTAGTAGGATCATGCTTTGTACGGACACTTGCTCATTACAAGAACTTCTTGCTTAGTGACAGTTACGAACATGATAACTTTGGCTTCATTTCCTCTTAATTTGAGCTGCGGACGTGCTTGAAATTCTGCCTTCTTAGCGTCTTTCTAATGAGTATTGGTCAACTGCTCAATGGATGTTCACTAGCTTGCAACCTCATAGCTCGTTCAAAGAGTAATCTGTACAAAAGACGAAAACAAGGAAATGATATGTTTTTCATGGAGGTTATCCTTCATGGGTAGCGTCCTGCTACAGATTCCTTTGTTACTTATGCCATCACTGCAACCTTTGCTCAGCTTGTCCGCTATTGTCGAGCCACCAGTCCTTTGTTCACATCGAGCTTCAACATAGCAAAATGATGCACTTTGGAGCGAACAACCGTCCTTCATTTGTTCTATTTTTTCTTCTTTGGCACTACTCAAGGCACTAGCGCTGAAGCTTTACCGTTGCTGAAATGCAAGGGCTTCTCCTACTCGAGCTGCAACGGTCATATTTTCCCCTCCTTGAATGGTGGCTAAGGCTCTATTTATTAGTCGTAAGTAGCATGCTTCTCATAGGCCATGGACCTGCACAAAAACGAAGCAAAGAGCTGATCCGATGTGTGCTATACTCGAATTTAAGACTCTATCGCGTCGTCATGCTGCTTGGTGTTATGGAGCTTGTGCATCATCTTTAGCAAGACTGAGACATCGTCTTTAACAAGATCGGAGACCGGAAGCATCGTCCTTAGCGAGAGCGGAAGCATCATCTTGGCGAGATCTGGACATCATTTTTAGTGAGACAGGAGATCAGAAGCATCAGCTTTGGCGAGATCGGGACATCGTCTTTAGCGAGACCGGAGACCGGAAGCATCATCTTTGGCGGAAACATCAGCTTTGGCCCTTCGAAGCGAGATTCTCCTATTGCTTAGTTTGGGTTTCTTTGGCAAGCTGCTGATAAGTCCATCTATATTGCTTCGTCTACCGGTGAATGCTGCATCCTTGTACGTATTTATGTTTTGTGTTTTGTTGTTACCTGATGACCGCATCCGCATTTTGCGAGATTTAAACAGTGCCCCGATGGAAACAAAGTTTGGTGGACAAGTATTCACTTTTTAGGTGCGACGGGACTGTCTCTCACGGGTTGCCTGCCTACACAAAACAAAAACAAGAATTTCGTGAAGCTGTAGACTTTGAGTTGCTCCGCGAATCGTACTTTTGAGGTCAGTTGCCCCTAATCGAGAACTGATCAGACTCTTCTTGGCGTGTTGGTGCTGTTGAATAAAGGGATAAAGGACAGTATCCCTGGATATCATCCTGTAGCAATATTCTTATCCCTGGATATCAGCCTGTAAAACTATTTTAGGATAGCATATATACTTTGTATATTCTTTCTATAGAAACTATCTTGTATCTATATATTGTGACATGTATCCATGTAGTTATTATCGAAATATGAAGAATAAACATTTTCAGTTTCACACAGTCTTCTAAACTCTAAGTTTTAACATGGTATCAGAGCCAAGTTCGATTCAATAAGGATTTGAGTAGAGCAATCATCATCTTTTTCTCTATTCTTGTCTTTCCCGGCCATGGCTGAGGAGGAATCCAGTATACCCAGTGAGGCGACGAAGTCACAAGTGAATGACTCAATCATTTCTCAGTTGGCAGAACTTCTGCAAAACCAATAAGATAACATTCAGTCGAAAAGGATCAGTATAAAACTGAATCAAAACAATTACTCATTATGGGCAAGGTTGATGAGATTGGCAATTGGTGGCAAAGGGAAATTGAATCATCTCACAGGTATGCCTCCCGGACCGGCAATGACAGACCCAAACTACTACAAATTGGAACAAGCAGATTTGAACATATGTTCCCTGATGCTAGACAACATGGAGCCAGACCTGATGACTAATTATGCTGAGTATCCATCAGCGAAATCTCTGTGGGATGCCCTTGCTGCCACGTTTGGCAAAACCACGGATGGAGTCCATTTCTTCGATCTCAATGTCAAAGCCAACAGCATCAAGCAAGGAACATGGTCGATGGAGCAGTTTTACAGTCACCTCCAACGCCTATGGAGAGAGATTGAACTACGACAGCCTAATTCAATGAAGTGTGCTGAGTGTCAATCAATCTTTAATCAGTTGAGGGCCGAGATAAAATTGTTTCAATTCTTGGCAGGAGTAGACCCGATGTATGATTCAGACCGAAAAGATCTTTTGAAACGAGATCTGAGGCCCTCGGCGGAGGTAGCATACGCTGAATTGCGCAAGGAGGCTAACCGTCGTAACATCATGGGGCCAACCAGCGAATCATCGTCAGGAATTGGGAGTGGATTCACAGTGAAGCTACAAGAAAAACCACTTGTGGCCGTTGCGCAAGGTCTCGCTACCAGGCCTAGATCAGAGGGTGCGAAATACAACCCGAAATTTTCGTCATGGGGTGGTGGCGTAGATCGCTCGCGATTGAAGTGCACCCATTGTGGGAAATCCCGGCACAGTAAGGAAGAATGCTTCCAAATTATTGGATTTCCCGAAGGGTGGCGAAGCCAGAGACAAAGCGGAGGCACAGGCAGTGCGGCTGCAGTAATAGGAGTACAGGGAGAAGGAAGCGGAGATGTCAAGGCTAGAGAAATGGGGCTCGCAGCTGCGATTACCTCAAATGAAGGAGGTAAACAGAAGTCGGAAAATATTTCCAAAGCATTTGTAGCATCGGGAACACAAAGTGCACAGTGGTTGTTTGATTGTGGAGCCACTGACACTATGACGTTTGACAAGAGTGACCTTGTTTCTTGCACAGTTCCCACGAAGACTTCTATTCAAAGTGCCAATAGTGACTTATCTCCAGTTTTGGGAGCGGGAACGATAGAATTAACACCTAGTTTGAAATTACGCAACTGTTTTTATGTACCCAATCTATCGTGCAAGTTTCTTTCATTGAGTCATGTTACCAAGGAGTTAAACTGTATGGTGCTAATGTTCTCGAATTTTTGTATCTTACAGGATATTCGATCGGGGAAAGTGATTGGGTGTGGCACTGAACATGATGGGCTGTATTATGTTGACGAAGTGGCTCAACACGGAACTGCATCGCTTGCTCACGGGACAGTTGAAAGGCAAAAATGGCTATGGCATAGGCGGTTAGGACATCCATCAGCTGGGTATCTTCATTTACTTTTTCCTAAGTTATTCTCTCAGGACAGTACCTTACCTTGTGAGACATGTATTATTTCCAAAAGTCATAGATAATCTTATCCTCCGTCAAATTCTAGGTCTAAGACTCTTTTCTCTTTAGTTCACTCTGATGTATGGGGACCTGCCCCCACTACAGGTATCTGCATGTCAAACTATGGTTTTAATTACTTCGTTTCCTTTATCGATGATTGTACGAGAATGACATGGATATATTTTCTTAAACACAAGTTTGAAGTTCCCTCTAAATTTGTAGAATTCTATAATATGGTCCATCCACAATTCCGCACACAGATACAGGCGCTCTGTTATAATAAAATGGATCATACTCAGTTCCACATACAGATACAGACCTTTCGGTCAGATAATGGAGTAGAATTTGTTAACTCCACTCTAAGACAGTTTTTTCGAGAACGAGGTATAATACATCAAACTTCTTGTCCACACACTCCTCAGCAAAATGGAGTAGCGGAAAGGAAAAACCGCATTATTCTTGAAATGACGAGAAGTGTCATGATCGAGTCAGGGGTACCCAGTTATTTCTAGCCTGAAGCAATAGCTACTTCTGTTTATCTCTTAATAGGTTGCCTACTCGAGTCTTGAACTTAAACACACCCCTCAAAGATCTGTCCAGTCATGTCAGTGTTCCATAAGCCTTGACACTCCAACCTCGTGTATTCGGTAGTTCTGTCTTTGTTCATATTCCCAAGACAAAACGCACCAAACTCGATCCTTGTTCTGTCAAATGCGTCTTTGTAGGATATGGGATTAATCAGAAAGGCTACCGTTGCTATCATCCATCCACTCGTCGTATGTATACAACAATGGATTGTAATTTTCTTGAAACTGAATTCTTTTTTACGTCCCAACCCAGTCGTCAGGGGGAGAGTCAAAGTGATCAACTGAGTTGGATGTCTAGTTCACTTTGGCCTGATATAGTCCCAACAGAACAAACAGGCGGAACCACCGAGCTATCTCATCCCATAACAGTCTACTCACAGTTCAGACGCTGCTGCGACATCCTCGATCAATATCCCTGAAGTGAGTACTCATATTTCAACTCATAGTCATCTTATCACTTCCGCTGACCAGTCCGATGAGATGAATACAGAAGATGCTGCAGCAACCATTCACACACATGGGGAGCCAGAAGAGTTAACAGCTGCTGGAATCACCGAGCTAGAAACAGAAAGAAAAGATGCTGGAATCACCGAGCTAGAGACAGAAAGACAAGATACTGAATCATTACAGACACAGGTGGATCCAGGTGCCGCTGTCTCATCCCATATAACCGAGCCAGAGACTGAAGTCTTAGTTTACAGCAGACGCCAACCTGTCAACAGAGTGCTAGGGGAGCTAGAGACGGAAAGGAAAGAGCAACCACCAACCAGATATGTGTTACCTCCCAGAACCACTCGAGGAGTTCCAACAAAGAAGTATGAACCAGGGTATGAGCCAAAGAACACAAAGTATCCAGCATCAAATTATGTCAAAGGGAATCTGTCACAGAGTGCTAAAGCATTCACCATAGCCGTCTACTCGGATGTTCTTCCTAAGACAGTTGAAGAGGCTCTTCGGGGCAGAAACTGGATTCAGGCTATGAAAGATGAAATGGAGGCACTCAAGAAGAATAAGACATGGGAAAAGAGTAAGATACCTTTTGAGAAGAAAGTTGTTGGATGTCGATGGGTGTTTACAATAAATCATCGAGCAGATGGGTCCATTGAGAGATACAAGGCCAAATTAGTTGCCAAGGGGTACACACAGACCTATGGCAGTGATTATTCTGAGACATTCTCCCCGGTGGTCAAGATTAACACTATTCGGGTCTTGCTCTCAGTAGCAGCTAATCGAGACTGGCCGCTACACCAGTTTGATGTGAAGAATGCCTTTCTTCATGGAGATCTCAAAGGGGAAGTCTATATGGAACCCCCACCAGGATTTACCAGTGAGTATAAAAATGGAGAAATGTGCAGGTTGAAGAAGGGGTTGTATGGATTGAAACAATCACCAAGGGCGTGGTTCGGAAGATTTAATATTGCTATGAAGAAATATGGTTATCACCAGAGTAATGCAAACCACGCACTGTTTTTAAAAAGGAGAAATGGTTTAGTAACTTGCTTGATAATCTATGTAGATGACACGATTATCACTGGAGATGATAATCAAGAGATTGCAAGACTTCGGAAGAGATTGTTTCAGGAGTTTGAGATGAAGGACTTGGGAGGCCTCAAGTATTTTCTGGGAATTGAAGTTCTCAGGTCTAGGAGGGGAATCTTTATTTCTCAACATAAGTATGTGCTAGACTTATTAGCAGAGACAGGGCTGTTGGACTGTAAACCAGCTGAAACTCCGATTGTAGTTAACCACAGGTTGAGGATAGTAGATGGGGCAGAGCTAACAGATCGGAGACGGTACCAGCACTTGGTAGGGAAGTTGATTTATCTTTCTCATACTCGACCTGATGTAGCATATGTTGTTGGGGTCCTGAGTCAGTTTATGCATCGACCCCAGACAGACCACATGGAGGCAGCAATCAGAGTAGTACGATATCTGAAAGGAACTGCGGACAGAGGCGTTCTGTTTCAGAAAAATGGGCATCTACATGTGAAAGCATATACTGATGCTGATTGGGCAGGGAATCCAGTGGATAGAAGATCAACTTCTGGATACTTCACCCTATTCAGAGGTAATCTTGTGACATGGAAGAGCAAGAAACAGAAGGTTGTTTCCTTGTCTAGTGCAGAAGCAGAGTTTCGAGGAATAGCACGTGGGTTAACTGAAGTCTTGTGGTTAAGAGAGTTGTTGGCTGAAATCGGCTTTCCAGTTAAAGATGCATGTCACCTAATGTGTGATAATCAAGCTGCAATTAACATATCAGAAAATCCAGTCCAACATGATCGGACTAAGCATGTTGAAGTGGATCGGCATTTCATCAAGGAAAAATTGGATACAGTGATTGTGGAAATTCCATTTGTCCGTTCCGAAGATCAACTCGCAGGCATTCTAACAAAGGCGTAGAGTCTTCGAAGAGGTTTTGGGCAAGTTGGGTGTTGGCAATCCCACAACTCAACTTGAGGGGGAGTGTTGAATAAAGGGATAAAGGACAGTATCCCTGGATATCATCATGTAGCAATGATATCAGCCTGTAAAACTATTTTAGGATAGCATATATACTTTGTATATTCTTTCTATAGAAACTATCATGTATCTATATATTGTGACCTGTATCCATGTAGTTATTATCGAAATATGAAGAATAAACATTTTCAGTTTCACACGGTCTTCTAAACTCTAAGTTTTAACAGGTGCCTCTGTGTATGCTTGATAGTGCATGTACTTTGCCTTGTCACTGTGTTTGCTACCATTACGAATTTGTTTCATTGAGTATGCCATTAATGTAGCCTTTGCTCCGCAACCTATGTAACTGGTGTAGCTTTTAAGTTAGGTTGCTGCTCACTTTCTTTGGTTGAGATGGTGTTCAGTTCCTAGATAGAGTCGTGGAGTTGATATGTTGGTGGCGTCAAAATACGCGTCCCTCATCGACACTACTCTTTCCAGTATTGCAAACTGCCCCAAATGAATCTCCTTCTTTCGGAAACACACGGCTTTCTGGTATTGACATAGATGAGAGCTTTGCACCGCTTCGCAAGTTCACACCACTGCGAACTTCGTGACTGTTGTTGCTGAATGCCTTTCGTATTCGTACTTTGTGATATAGGAGGTTCATTGCCTCCAACCAAGAACTACTTGTCGTCGTGTTTGCATTGCTACAGCTTTGCTTCGCCGTATATTCTGTCGCTGCGTGTGTTGTTGTCAGTGATATCAGCAGATGTGTTTCTTCGTGGTTCTCTTCGCCAAGAGAGATGTTGTACGTCTTTCACTTCTTTTGCTATACGAAAGCGGGAGGCAGAATGAGCGTTAATATTTTTCTTCGTCAAAGAGGGATGATGTCCGTCTTTTACTTTTGCTGCCACCAGAAGGCAGAAGACGGAAGGAGGAAGAAGGAAGGTAAGCGAGAGCGTCACCATTTAGACTGCGGATCGGGAACATCATCATCCGGTCTCTTCGAATTGTGATCAGTCGCCTTCTTTGATCTCGGAAGACGGAAGGAGGAAGGAGGAAGGCAGGAGGAAGAAGGTTAAAGGAAGAAGGCAGTATTCTCCTCTCTTGAACGTGGACTTCACAAGTTGTACATTGATCTTTCAGGTGGTTCATTGCCTCCAACCGGGGGCTGATCATTTTCTTGGCTTGATTATGTCCTGCGTCTACTGGGGAAGTTGATGTGATACTTCATACGTTCAATTCTTTGTTGCCATGAAACTGCCTAACCAAGCAAGTACCTACACAAAATTAAAGCCAAGATTTCCTTTGAAATTCAGTCCCATGCTGTCAACGAGGGGTAATGCTTGAATTGAGCTGACGATCATTTCCTTGTCTGGACTGCACGGTGGTTACTACATCAGCAACTAGGCTTCTTTGTGACTTCTGAACCTTGGTGTGTCAATGTCCATATTGCTCGGTGACTTGCGTTTCTTTATGGCAGAACTTTGAGCTGTTGTGGAGTAAAATTTCATGTGCCATTTCTTTTGTGTTATGCACCTTTGTAGTTCGCGGTGTTAAACTATAACTGCTACTCGTCCCCTTTGAATTGGGGATGCTGATCATGGGAGCATCATTTGAGTTGCAAGGTGAGGTCGCCACTAGCTGAGCGTTTGAGCGTGTGCACTATCTTTTAGATCTTTGTCTCTCGCATATTTATAGGGGACTAAATGTCCACTTTTGACTGTAATGAGGCTGTCTCCTATGGGCTCTGGACCTGCACAAAAATGAAATAAAGAACTACCCACTGAACTTTCCGTCTTTGGAGAGAGTAACGGGTCGAGATAAGATAACGAAAAAGAAATATATCTCCTCTACATATAGAAAATGGGGTTTAGTTATTTAGAAACTTCACCTTTCTCTTTGCAAAGTTGAGTTAAAAGAAATTCCACAAAAATAAATTCTTTAACATTTCTTCCAGTTTCTAGCATTAAATTGTAACCGTTAAAAATCTAACTAGTGGATCTTACAAGGTTCGTAGTATGCTTAAGAATCATCGATAATTATAGGTTTCAAAGCTATGGTAAATCAAAAGTAAAACAATACAAATGAAAGTAAAAAGATAACAAATGCATAAATATAAATGATACAAATAATTTAACATGGTTTGGTATAGCCTACATCCACGGAATAATAAAAATATAAATTTCATTAAGTTCGGATGATGTTACATCGGTGAAGTTGGAGATGAAATGGAGTTTTTAGGAAGGGAGGAGGAGCCGGCCATTTTAGTGCAGCCGACCAACCTCTTCTAAACCTATCTCTTTTTCCTTTTGTAGGGAATGTTAGTGTAGATTGATTATACTACCTTTAGCTTAATTTCTAAACAGTTTTAGTAGCGATGTAGCTTTAGCTTAAATTCTAAACAGTCTTAGTAGCGATGTAGCATATGTTGTCGTAGAATATTAAGTTGCTTCAGTTTGGATCCTGTGCTATGTGTCGAGGTGTATTTTATACAGTTACACCAAGTAGCACAGTCGCCCGTTCTTAATGATCCAAGGGAATGTTGGCTTTCAGCCATCCAAAAGGCACATATAAACACAACAAATTTGTTTTTCATTTTTTTAGAAGTCTTATATAGGGGCTTCCCATTCCAATAGAGGGACTTTTCATGGTTGAAGGTTAACCCAAATATTGGATAAGGGATACCCTATGATAATATCAAATACCTATATTATCCTTTACTCTATAACCTAAACAAAAAACCTTTTCAAACCTAAACAAAAAACTCTTCCTCTTCCCAACCATAAATACCTTTCTCTTCAACTCTCCTTCTCCCCATTTTCTTCTCCATCAAATTCATCGTCTTCGATTAATCGTCGATTCAAAAATTTATAATCGTCAATCAAACATTATAATAAAGATGACAAATTCTACTAAAGGTATAGAAGGTAGCAGTGATTTGAATCAAAATCAATCAAACAAAGAAAACCGCACTCATCAAGAAATTAAAGAATATACCGGTGGTAAAGGCAATCAAACTCCCCAACCACAACCAATGGTGTATATGAGGTATGATTCTACAAGAACTCATGCTATTTTTCTCCATTTTATGATTGTAATTTGTTAGAACGATTGATTTCAAGTCAAAAAATTAGGTTTCCAGAAACATTTACGGTTGGGTTCGATTGGAATCCCAACCGTAAATATAGGTTCTCAAGAACTTACAGTTGGGTTCGATTCGAACCCAACCGTAACTGGTTTCTTTCAAAATTTTACGTTTTGGTTATTAAAATACCCAACCGTAAATCAGAAGGAAGGAGATTAAGATGATATTTTACGGTTGGGTTCGATTCTGAACCCAACCGTAAACTATTTTGCACCCAAATTTTTTTTTGTAGTTATGGTTGGGTTCAATTCCAATTGCCAACCGTAAATTATCCTGAAAAGTTCAAAATTTTTTGTTTTGAAGATTATTTACGGTTGGGTTCGATTGTCAATTCCCAACCGTAAATTATCCTGTGTAGTTGAACTTCTATTTGTTGATTATTTACGGTTGGGTTCGATTGTCAATTCCCAACCGTAAATTCTCCCCTCTAGTTCCATTTTTTTCTTGATGATTATTTACTGTTGGGTCGGATTGTCAATTCCCAACCGTAAATTATCATGTGTAGTTGAACTTCTTTTTGTTGATTATTTACGGTTGGGTTCGATATGTGTAACCCAACCGTAAAGAGTTCTGAATTTTCAAATTTTTGATTGATTGCTTGTGTGTTTGTAAATTATCTAACTTGTATTGATTGTATGTTGTAGGAATAAGAATAGAGCAAAACCCAAGAACCAGCGGGGTAATAATTTAACACCAATTGATCACACTCCAACCCCTCGCCACGAAGTTCATTTAGGGGTAAATAATAGAGGCTTGAGAATGAACGATAAGAAGAAGAAGAATTTTGAGGTAGGGGGTGGTAGCTATAGAAAAGAAATACTACCTCAAGATGAATCCCATGTTTTCGAAGATTTCGAAGATCTACCGGTGGTGAGTGGATGTGCACTTGTGATTAGAGAACCACCACAAGAGGAAGAATGTGATGAAAAAGAGACGGACGGAGAACAATTTGTCGATCAAGGCAAAGGTAAAGAAATTGTTGTTGCTTCTACTCAACCTCAAGTAAAGGAAAAAAAGCCAAGGAAGAAACCATCACCGAAAGGCAAGCATATTCCCAAAGGCAATGCGTGTTGTTGCCTAAGAAGAAGAATGGAAGACTTTGGGGTGAGGCCCCATACAGGTCTGCAATATTATTTGGTTATCCACATTCATGGGCTGCCAAAGTTGCTGAGACTAGGGTATTAATCTAAAAACTTCTCTTGTTTTGTTAAATTTCCGTTTGTTTAACTTCAAGTTATAACTTGTTGGTACTATTTTGATTAAAAAAATTGTTTTTATTCTTTGTAGGATCATACAGGTCGTGAAGAAATTGGTTCGTCAAAGGGCTCAACATTGGCTGTTAGCTAAAGAATGTAAAGCCGTCCATGTTCTCGTAAATGGTACAGTGTTAGCTCCCGGAATTACCAATTCTATGTTGGAATAGGACAGTGTTACCTGCACAGTCTTCACGGAATGTTATTGGCCTGAAACCGATACGTTTCATCTCCCATTCGGTGAGATGACAATAACGCCGGATGATGTCAAGTCAATTCATGGCTTAGAAGTTGAAGGAAAAGCTGTGTATGAAGATTTTGACAACAGCATGTCTTGGAGTGATCTCTGTGTCCTTGTTAAAGACACACTTGGATGGGAGAAGACAGAACCCGAGTTAGAGTTTAAACTTGCTGCTGGAGATAAACCGGGTGAAGCAACGAAGAAAGGTTTAGGTATGACCAAGAAGATCTTGTTGCGTAGTCTGAGGGAGAAGTTTGGAGGAACCCTGCAATTGGAAAAGGATGGGGTCGTCATAGATCAAACTAGAGCTACGCGTACAGCCAGGGCGTATCTGTTATATATGCTTGGTACCATCTTCTTCGCTGACAACTCAGGAAATAGGGTCAACGCTCACTTTCTACAGTGGTTGAAGGATCTCCAGAAGACGCATGAATATTCATGGGGAACTGTCACCCTCGCTTACCTACTTTCCAACCTTATAAAAGCTTCGAGGGTTAGAGGTACTGAGATTGCCGGGAATACTGGTCTTCTTCAGGTAATTTATTGTTGGAATTTCAATGTTTAACTTCAATTTTTTTTTACGCATTATCTTATATTAATATCTATTATCTTCATAGGCATGGGTCTATGATCACTTTTCGAGCCTGGCTCTTAAGACGGAGTGGAGCGGTGACTTTACTGGACCTGTAGGAAAGAAATTCAGATTCACCGGTACTCAGTCAAAGCATAAAGAAGTACATATATCAAAGAAGATAAGTGAAATTGATGCTTTCACCGTAGAAGATGTGGTGTTTGATCCTTATGTGAAGATTGACATAGTTGATGATGGAGTAGTAGAAGATTTACGTCAATTATCGGACGTGTCAGGCTACAACGGGCCTTTGTACCATCCGTTTGGTTTCGTGATGTGCAACCCTCGTCGAACTCTCCGCCAATATGGCTATGTCCAAACCAAGGTAACAATCGAAGCCTTTAAATTGTGTGTGAATGGCTTCATGATCGAAGGCCCAAGCATCGTGCTCAACTACATCCCAACGCCTTCGGTCGCGGTTTGGAACAACCGCCATAAACCGGAATACCAAATCCAAAGGGAGGAGGTAAATCCATCTCCGGGCACAAAAGAGGTCGTAGAAGATTACTTGGATTGGTATCGCCATTTTGGTCATCCAAATGTGATTAATATTGATCCAGAATCTATGAGAATACTTCAAAGGGGTCAAGGAAACAACACAGGAGATGGTCTCATTGATGTTTGGAAAAAGGCATATTCCAATTTGGTACGTAAATTACTTATGTTATTAATGTTTTTAAGATTTATTACTAAAGACTCAACCAATATTTATTTTCATATGTGAATAGAAAAAGAAAGCACTTGCATTGGCAGAGTCTATGACTCCATGCATAAGTAGAGGTGATGCGATAACGGTTGATCAACAAAAGAACCTGCAACACAAAATGAGGAAGCTTCATGAATCAAACGAAGATGAGACGGTGGAAAGCTTAAAGAGGAGTAGAGCCGATACAAGAGGTGTGACTACTAGCCGAAGAGAGCCGCAACCTAGTGATGAAGACACACATGATGAAGGCGAGGATGTGCAAGGTGGTGCTCGTACTCATGGCGGTCGTGTTGGTGCTCGTACTCGTGGCGGTCGTGCTGGTCCTCGTACTCGTTGTAGCACGAGCAAAAAAAGAGTTCGTCATGGTGATCGACATACCCCTCCTCCTTCTCCCTAACTCTACGTTGATTATAAAAATTGCGTCAAACTTAGGTTTTTTTATGGGTGGATTATAACTTCTTATGCCGGAGCTACTCAACTTACTCAACCATATTTTCCTTTCCGCGTGATTTAATGTGTCGTATTTCTCGGCTAGAGCTTTTCCAACGTCGGTATCGGCAAACGATCCACCAAAATCTTGCTCGATGATGGGTTCATTGAAAGACAATTGTTGACAAAACGGATCAATATCTTGAATTGGGATCACACCGTCTTCTTCGTACTTGGCCATCATATGCCGGCACGGAAGTCCCAAACTTGACATGTTATGACAAGCACACTCTTCTTCTCCGTGCAAGTTTCCCAACCTATAACGCTTAACTTCGTACATTATCTTCTCAATTGCGCAATGCGACACCTTATAAGAAATTCCTTTGAGCCATGGGTCGTCTTTATAAATGGTGTGTTTTCTACAACGACTTTTTTTGAAAAGTTCCTTAACTCTATCAAGGTCAAGGAGGAAATAATCGTGCATCGCTTCGAAGACCGTAACAAACCCACCATCACAACTATGAAGCTTCTTCTTCATTCGGTTGTGATATGACTCCGCGGTACTTGTAGCTTGGTTGTCAAAGTTCTTATATTGGTTTGTGAACGCCGCTACAAACTTCTCTTTGTGCGGATTCAACCAATGGTCCATCAAATACTTTAGAACTCTTGGATAATTTCTCCAATGCAAGCATAACATACGAACATTTTTTTCATAATTTTCCTTGGTGATAGACCATGTCAAAGCGTCCCATTCACTTTGGAAACTATCCCATTTTAGTTCCGCCAACTTGTCATCCTCCTCGAATTTTTCTTGGGCCTTTTCTTGTTGAGGTACCAGTAATTTCTTAATTTTCTCCATCTCGCTTTTCTTTGTTGGCCGAATAATCAGTTTGCACTTGGTTTGAATATTGTTCCACAAGTGGAACGTGCAAATAAGATTATGAGCATCCGGGAATACCCTTGTTATGGCATTCATCAAGGATTGTTCTTTGTCGGTGATAATCACCTTAGGGGTATATCCTTCAAGGTAGAATAATTTAACTTTTTCCAATGCCCACATATAGCTTTCTTCGAGCTCGTCTCTCAAGAAGCAAAAGGCAACACTAAACGGGGATTTGGTAGAAGTTTGGCCGACAAAATTCAAGACCGGGAGCTCATACTTGTTAGTTCTGTACGTGCAATCCATTAAAAGCACTTGATGGGAGCACATTTCTAACTTCATAAACTCGGGATGAGCCAGTATAATATGCTTTATTTCTTTATTCTCATCTTCTTCGTGGAACATGGTGTAGTTGTGCTTCTCCCCCAAGTACATAAGTTGTTGGATTTGGTCCCTTTCTTGCCATTTCTCACTCTTCAACTTGGGTTTGGCGTTGTAGATTGTCTCCAACGTAAAGACATTCTTTGGGTTTATTTTCTTCAAGTGTTCGAGGATATCAATGGGTTTCATTCGTTTTTCCGTCATGTCGCCTACGATGACCTTTTCTTCCTCGGTGAGCCGTCCCGCAGAAGGATGTGTTAACAAAGTCTCTGGTGGTAGGTGGTTGTCACGACCATATACAACTCTAGATAAGAACCACTTGTTCTCGTTGTTGGTATGAAATTGAAGCTTGAAAGGACATCCCGTCTTCTTAGTGAAAGTTTTTGACTTCCTCTTCGTCTTTCCTACATACTCAGTACCCTTCTTCACATGACTTGTATAGAATCCACTACACTCGCAAACCATTTGAAAGCGGTTGTCTTTAGTTTGACTGTTACAAACTATCACACACATAATTAACTTGCCATGTTCTCTAGCCATTGCTTTGCATCATCTTTTTTTTTTTCCCATGTCTACATGGTCCAAGAACACAAAGTTAGAAACAAAAAAAAAACTTAGCAATATTGTCCAAAGGAATTAACAACTTATCTATAACCTACCAAGTCGTTCAAATAGTGATCCGTAGTATCTCTAGTTAGAACATCATTTGGAGGAGGCTGAGCATACATTGGGTGAGGTACAATCTCGAGCTGAACAAAAAATATCAAGGCATTAGGCAATAAAACACTAGAAAGTATAACTTTACGGTTTGGTTATGAGCATCGGACCCAACCGTAGGGGAAATTACGGTTGGGTTGTGCCTTCGAACCTAACCGTAAAAATAAAAGAAAACATACATAATTAACTACGGTTGGTATCAAAAGTCAAACCCAAACGTAACTAGTGCAATAAATACCCATGCACATAATGAGTTACGGTTGGGTAGGATGCTAAACACCCAACCGTAAAACTGTTACGATTGGGTTTTCCGCCATGAAAGTACGGTTACGGTTAGGTCCGAGAAGAAAACCTAAACGTAATCTACACTGAATCACAAAAAGTATCAGAATTTTTTACGTGATTTCATCAAATTTGAGCCATAAAAGACCAAGATTTTAAGTTAGAGGTATACCTGGCTACTCTCGGCAATTGAATCTTCACTTTGACGGCTAGTTTCTCCATTTGGTTGAGATTCACCAACAACTTTGAGTTAAAACCTCTCTACCATCCAAATAATCATACATAGTTGGTTCTCCATCAATGGGTATGTAAAATTTGATTTGATTATCATATAAGGATTCACTTACCTCAAATTTGTCACTAGAATCACTCATTTTGGTTGAGTACATCAAAATCTAGGGCTTTTTAAAAAACTACCAAAAAGTCTATTTTCTTTCTTCTACTTTTTCTTCCCATCAAACCAAAACAAATAAAAATCTGATTTATGCATTAAAACGAAATCTGGGATAAAGGAGATGATGATGATTATTTACAGTTGGGTTCTATTATCATACCAACCGTAAATGTTTTTGCAGTAAAACTAAAATTGGTATATACGGTTGGGTTTGGTTGTCAAATCCCAGCCGTAAGTTATCCTGGATAGAAAACGTTTTTTTGAAGATTAGTTACGGTTGGGTCCTATGCTAAAACCCAACCGTAAAACTGTTACGATTGATTGTTCCATGAAAATACGATTACGGTTAGATTAGGATGAACACCTAACCATAATTGTTAGTTACGGTTGGGTAGGATGCTGAAAACCCAACCGTAAAACTGTTACGATTTGGTTCTCCACCACGAAAATACGGTTACGGTTGGATTAGGATGAACACCGTAAATGTCATTTACGGTTGGGTTCGAGAAAAAAACCCAACCGTAATCTTGCTTGAATCACAAAAAAAATTATACATTTTTAGGTAATTTCATCAAATTTGAGCCATAAAAAGACCAAGAGTTTAAGTTAGAGGTATACCTGACTACTCTGGTTGAGTAAATCAAAATCTAAGGTTTTTAAAAAAACCCTAACAAATTCTCTTTCATTTCTTCTACTTTTTCTTTCCACCAAACCAAAAAGAAGAAAATTTTAATTTTATTTGATTAAGTATAAGATTATTTAGATTAATTATTATTAATTTAATCTATTAGTTAAGTAATTTTATTAATATTAACTAAACAGGGGTAGTTTAGTTATTATGAAAATATAATATATAAAGGGATTTTTAAAATTCATATATAGTGTCTCTATTTTGTCTATTGGAATGAAAAGTCCCTATACGAAGCTTAGGCATAACTTTGTTCTCGATGTTGATTGCGTGAATGGTTTTGCTTTGAAAATCAAAACCTATTTTGTCACCACAAAAACCAGGTTAATAATATGTCCTTCTCAGGTTCGCAACAAACTTTACCTATCATACAGAATTTTAACCAAAACCACTATTTATTAGTCTACCACTACTTTCCACATACGCACAAACCCGCAAGACATGTCCGATCAGAACTCATTCATTCACTCCCTCGCTTTCTCACTCTTGTGTGTCACAGTTTGATATTTGTTTTCTTTCTCTTATTCAAAGGCTTCAAAGCAATAGTCTTTTCTGTGATGGAAACAGACAAAATTGTGATGGAATAGTTTACGAGGAGAAATTCAATCAAAAATTGTAGTATATTATATGAATATTTGGTTTGGCGCAGCGTGATTGGATCTAAAGAAATCACCGCTTTCTTAAATACATGTCGACCCACTTACACCTGTCAATATCGGTGTGTGGCGTGTACTGATATGTTCCTTGTTTCCTCCAATTTTATACCACCATTTTTGTTCTGTAAATATCCTAAGTTGCTGCTTATGATATTTAAAGATCTCACTTGTACATATTTAAATCGATAATAGTGTAAAGACGAATTGTCCCTTGAGAACACGGCTGCCACAAGGTACCAGTTTACCTATAGGGTTACCAATCCAGTGGTGACTGGTGAGGAGTGTATTGTTTTATACGGAGTTCGATAACCCCAAAAAATTTGGTACCTTGTAGCAATCTTGCTTATTAATACGTGAAAATGTTTAAATACCAACAATATAGTCTCTCATTTTGTTGCCATGTGAAATTTATATTGAGGTGTTTAGTGTAAAATGCATAAGCTGCTTTTTACCAGCCACTTCTATTTCAATTTCCAAGTCCTAATAATTTCTCATGGAATATCGATCCCAATTAGGTCCACAGCTTTCTAATTAACATTGACAGAAAAACCACCTCATCGAGGTTTTTTTAGTCAATATCTCACTTTTAAACAGTCACCACTCACTGTTCATAAACAATAACTAAGTTCCCACTTTTTCTCATTATTCTCCCTCCCCACTTGTTGTTTCTCAAAAAATCTCTCCTCCCTCCTTGTCTCTTGTCAAATCAAATCACAGAGAGAAATAGAATTCAATCAAAAAAAAAAAGGGTGATGAAGAGAGACAAGTTCTAATAAATCATAGTGATAAAGAAAATGAAAGTAAAAAAAGAAATTAAATTTACAAGATCAGCATCAAATGCAGGAGATGAATTAAAGATTTTAGATCATGTTTAAGATGGATGTGTGTAGATCAATCTGATCCATTAAGAGCTGGTTTATCATGGTCATTATTTTTCTTATTAGGAATTGCTGTTCCAATATTATCTCATTCTTTCTTAGCTTGTAAAGATTGTGATGCTACTCATCATAGACCTTATGATGCTAATGTTCAATTATCTCTATCTGCTGTTGCTGCTCTTTCTTTTATTTGTCTTTCTAAATTTAATAGAAAATATGGTCTTCGGAGATTTTTATTCCTCGATAAACTTTGTGGAGAAAGCGAAAGAGTTCGCCAGGGTTACCATTTTCAACTCCAGGTATGTCGCAATTTCTATTAAGCAAGAAGAATTTATTTATTTATTTTGGGGATTTTCGCTCTAGAAATTTATGAATTGAATTTGTTGAATAATTTGAGGTTAATAAGCAAGAGCAATTTTCTAGAGAAAAAAAAAGGTTTTCCATAGCTTTCTTTCTTTCCAGCTAAAACAGTACAGTATTTTAGCATGGAGAGAAAGGTTGACTTTCCACGGTTTTCAGATTGACTATTTTGCATTCCCCATAGACGCGGCTCAGATCCTCTGTCTCCAAAATTGTCTGTCTCTCTGTCCCAGCCTCTTAGGGAGCGACAGATGTCTTTCGCTCTAGTATTAGTTTGACGGCGTTTAATTCCTTTATTCACTTATCGAATTTTTTGTATAATAGAAAGAAAAGAATTATGAAAGGAAAGAAAGAAAGAAAGTAGGAAACCAATTAGAACTCTCTTTGTTTCTCAACTTCATCATAGATCCATCTAATCAATAGAGGACTTGGGTTTAGAATCAATCAACTGTCCATCCAACTTTAAGAACAGTAAACACAAAATCCAAAATCAGAATTTCACCCAAATGTCTCCCATACAAGAAGAACCAGGATTATAAGTCAATACGACCATCTAATTTTTTCTTTTTTTATGATGTGTATATATGATTTTATCCAGCTTGATTCTTTCATTGAATTGGTTGAATTCTCTTTCATCACCATCAACAATCATCGCATTGGAAAAAATTGTTAGTAGAGAAAGAGAAATCATCCGTTAAACCTAATTAAATACCTAATCATAATCCAAGCTGAAACCATTATCCTTAATATGCATACCCTAAAACCCAATTTTTTCAGTAATAACTCCTGCCTTCCGATCCCCTTCACCAAGATCCTAACACTAAAGAGGGTTCTGGTTTTTTAATTCTAAATCACATTTCATGAATTTGATTTTAATGAAGAGTTAATAGTAAGAAGATGATAATGATATAAAAGGGAAGAAACCAGTAAGAAAACGAAGAAGTTTCAATAAATAAAAATTAAAAAAAAAAAGATGTTCGTCTTTAAATTTCTATATTATGTTTTTTTAAAATTTTGTAACGAAATACATTGGCTCTATCTAATTCGCTGGAACAGAGAAACAGACGGTTTTTGGGTACAGAGGATCCGGGGCGCCATACACGTAGCAAAACATTACATTTTAGCCGTCAAAACTGTAGAAGGTCGAATTGGGAAGTAGTCAGTCTTCACTCGGGGGGCATGCCACATGATCATGTTCTCCAAAATGTTTAATTTAACTGCGTGATATTAATGATTTGTTAATCAATGGTTTTACAGAGATCAATGAAGCTATTGGCTTGCTTTGTTCTGCCATGCTTTGCTGCTGAGTGTGCTTATAAAGTATGGTGGTACAGCTCAGGGGCGAGTCAAATTCCATTCCTTGGCAACGTTTATCTAAGCGATGCAACAGCGTGCATTTTGGAACTGTTTTCATGGCTGTATCGAACAACCATATTTTTCCTAGTGTGTGTCCTATATCGTTTGATCTGTTACCTCCAAATACTGAGACTTCAAGACTTCACTAAAGTTTTTCAAGAAGAATCCGAGGTAGAATCCGTTTTGAAGGAACACCTTAGGATTAGAAGGCAACTTACTGTCATAAGTCACCGGTACCGTGGATTCATCATGTTGGCCTTAGTCTTTGTCACTGCCAGTCAATTTGCAGCTTTGCTCAGCACTACTCGAACAAACGCTAATCTTAACATCTTCATGGCCGGAGAGCTTGCTGTAAGTGACAATTACTATTCCATACGTATATCACAGTATATAGTTAAACTTGATGTATTCATCTGTATGCATCGGTTATGGTTTGCTAAATTGTTCTTCTGTTTCTGCCCGTGCAGCTATGTTCGATGACATTAATGGCAGGGGTTTTCATACTGCGCAGTGCCACAAAAATCACACATAAGGCACAATCTATAACAAGTTTAGCTGCCAAATGGCACATTTGTGCAACTTTAGATTCATTTGAAGGAATCAACGGTGCGACACCAAGGACTCCGATCTCAACATGCGGACAACAAAGGGTGTCCACAGTTTTTGCCGGTAGGTCTGGTGAATCGGACGAAGAAAGCGTAGATGGAGATGATCAAGAAACAAAAATCATACTTCCAAGTTATACGCATACCATTTGTTTCCAGAAAAGACAAGCTTTAGGTATGATACATATATACTACATCCATAAGTTTACAATTTCTAAAAAGCTTCATTAAAATTGATTTTTACAGTAGTTTTGCTCAGATATACTAATTTAATGCACGATTTGGCAGTGACTTATTTCGAGAACAATCGAGCAGGGATAACGGTATTCGGATTCATGTTGGATAGAACTTTGTTGCACACAATTTTCTGGATAAGTTTGTCCTTGGTTCTATGGTTGCTCGGAAAGACTATTGGAATTTCATAAATTGTTTGATACAGCAGCTAATGATTAAGGAAAAAGTCAGAAGATGACTATCACTATAGATATATACTATTCCGTAAATTACTCCCTCCATTTCTGGAAAAAAGTGTTACTATCACTTTTTCATTTTAGCCTAAAAATAGGTTAATTTAAAAAAGTGATAATAGCTTTTTTCCTGAAACAGAAGTAGTAGAATATAAGAGGCGTTATCTATGTTGTGTGATTGAGTTTACGTGGGTTTGTAAGGTACTACAATGTTTATATATTTCACTAAAATGTTTATGATGTTAGTGAAGGAAGTTTTATTTGTGGGAGTTGATTATTTATGGGATTTTTGAAGGCCTTAGTTAGAACTAATGACCCGATGACCATGGTTAGCTTTGTGAAAATTGGGTTAAAGGATTAACTATCCCTATTTCATGAACGTAAACCGACTCTCACTTTGGATGAGATTATCGAAAGAAGTTACCTTTATACTACTGTTATGACCAAGAATTAGGAACAAATCCTCGTTGAGAGCTATCTTTTGCTATGCAAGTAGGAGATACACCAAGCAGAGTCTTCAACAGGAACAGAGCTATGCAATAGAGAAGTTTTCTTTCTTTTGTTTCTTCCCTAAAGGTTTTAAAGTTTTTAGAAGTTTCAATAGTCTGATTATCTTTTAAGTTTAGTGTTTAAATGCTAATCTAGATCTTCTTTTTAAGCAGTAAAGTTTTTCTTAGATTTATGGAAGCTTAATCCTTTTGCTTTGCAGCTTCTTATGGTTCGCATGATAGAATATATCCAGTATTGCACTCTGGTAGGATTTTCAATCCTTGCCCTGTCGATAGTATTATCTATCCAAGCAGTAGTGCTACCCATTGATCATCCGATGGTGTCTTTTTCCTTGGGTAAAATTTGTTGTCGTGATTATGTACAGATTCAAGTTTTTGATGTTAGTATAAGATCACAGATCATTCTTGGAATCTCCACAAAAAATCAGAAATTCAAATTCAAAAAATTTCCGCCAATCAAAGGTTGAACTCACTGCTTTAACCCTTTATTTCCTAATTTCACTCAATTTACCAATATTCTGGTTATCTTTCAATACCCAAGTTTATAGATATCCTTTTACATACCCAGAAACAAAATATTTTCAACTTCAAGTCTCTTTCAATATTTATGGTACTTCTAGTCTAAGCAAACAATATTGTGGAAGGAAGAAAAATAGTCCTCAAAGTTTAACTAGGGAGAGTTTTTACTTGGAATTGCCAGGGCTTTCTAGGAAAAGTAACTAGGGACCATCTGAGGGATCTGGTAGTCAATATGATCCAAATGTTATCTTTATCTCTGAGGTAAAAATTACTTGTGATAAAATGGCTAAGTTGATTAGGCTTTTTAATTATCCAAATAACAAATTGGTCTCTCCTAGAGGTACTGCTTGTGGGTTTATTTTTATTGTGGCAGAATCTTGAATTATTAATTGTCTTGTGCAGGATGATCTTTCTAAGCCAGAATGGTTACTCACATGTATGTATGGTTCACCATACTATGATGAAAAGAAGATACAGTGGAATTACATAAAAAATTAAGCCCGACTATCAACAAAGTTATTGGTGATCTAAATTTCACTTTTAGTAACAATGAAAGAACAAATGGTGGCATCAGGATACATAACTCTGGAACAGATGCTTCTATTTGTATTCTTGTTTTACAGTAAATCGCATTATTGAAGTTGGTTTAGAGGATATGGGTTTCACGGGAAAACCATTTACGTGGACTTCTAATGTGCATGGCGCTAGTATTCAAAAAGCAAGGTTGGATAGAGATATTAGCAATAGTGAGTGGACTTTGTTCTTTCCAGATTCAAAGCTTCTTCATTTGCCGCAACTTGGTTCGGATCATTGTCCTATTCTGCTTGATACTAGTATTTCTAGTGGTGATAAGAAGCGGAACTGGAAATATTTTCAATGCTATGAGAAGGATGCCACTCTAAAGACTCAAGTAATAAATTCTTGGAATACTCAGTTTGAGGGCTCTTCGGCTTACCATGTATCAATGAAATTAGGTGCAACTACATGCAGTTGGGCTAAATAGAATAAAGAAAAGTTTGGAAACATCAGCAGTAATATTCAACTTCTTCATCAGAAATTGGAGTCTTGTCAACAGCTTCCAAGTGGTGAAGAAGCAGATAATAAAGTTATACAAGTTGATAAAGAGTTACAACATTGGCACCAGATTCAAAGTGATTTTTAGAGTCAAAAATCTAGAGATGAGTACTACTTAGAGATTGACATAAATACTAAATATCATCACATTAAAGAAAATAGAAGAAGATCAAGAAATAACATCTCAACTTTAAAGAACTCGGAGGGTATTTGGTGCTCAAATAGATTAGAGTTGGAGAATCTCCTGGTCACTCATTATCAAGGTATTCATACAACTTCTAACCTTTCTAGATATGATAGTATAATTCAATGCATATCTCCAACTATCACTGCAAATGATAATTTGATGCTCACAAGAGTTCCCGATTGTAATGAAGTACATAAGCCTTGAAGAGTATGAAACCTTGGAAAGTTCCAAGTCCAGATGGTTTTCTGCCTGGATTTTTTCAATCTCAATCGGATGTAGTGGGAGGTGAAATTGTTGCTATGGTACAGTCCTTCTTTACTTCTGGTCATATCTTGAAGAAGTTGAATGAAACTAATATCTCTTTAATTCTGAAGACCAAGTTGAAGCGAACTCCTTTTGATTTGAGACCCATTGCTTTATGCAATACTACTTATAAAATAATTTCTAAGATTATGTCTTCTAGGATGAAGAGTATAATGAACAAGATTATTTCTCTATTCCAGGCAGCTTATGTGAAAGGTAAACAGATCTCTGATAATATTCAGCTTGTTCAAGAGATAATTCATTCAATGAAACAGAAAACAGAGAGTAAAGGTTTTCTTGATTTGAAGTTGGACATGTACAAAGCTTTTGATAGGATAGAATGGTCTTTCCTTCTTGATGTTATAAAACAAGTGGGTTTTAATGGGTCAGTCTGATCAATCAGTGCATTAGTACTACGAAGATTTTTATACTTCTGAATGGTTCCCCTTGCTATAGTTACCAACCAACTAGAGGCATTTGACAGGGCGACCCTTTATATCCTTACTTATTCATTATTGCTATGGAAGCGATTTCGAGACAACTCCTTTTTGCAGAGCAGCAACAACTTATTCAAGGTATTAAGATTGGTAATGATGCCCCTTTTATATCTCATTTATTCTTCGCGGATGATTGCCTCCTTTTCACTCTTGCTGATTTGCATAATGTGAATAATACTCTTCAAGTCATTCACAAATTTGGTGTTGATTCAGGTCAACTTGTTATTTCTAACAAGTCTAGTGTTCATTTCTCTACAATCCTCCCGGAAAGATTCTGCAGGTTACTTCCAAGGTGGCTCAAAGCACGAAGAATGAAATATGACAAAAAATACCTTGGTATGCCACTTATAATTGGTAAAACAAAACAGTTTGTTTTTCCAATTTGATTTATAAAGTGAAGAATAAATATCATGCTTGGAGCGGTAAAACCATATCTGAATGTGGAAGGTCCACAATGGTCAGGTATGTTACAAACTCTATTCCAACCTATACTATGAGTTGCATGAAGATTCCGGATGCAACTATTAACCAAATAAATCAGGTACATAGGATTTCTGGTGGGGGTTTAATGATAAAAAAGGTGTTTTTCTCACTGCTTGGAGTAATCTAAATAGACCAAAAGATGTTGGAGGGAAAGGGTTTAGAGACCTGAAAATTTTAAACCAACCATTACTCATCAAGACTGTTTGGCGATTATGTTATTACACGAAAGAAACCTGGTTTCAACCAATACAATCTAAGTATTTTTCCGGGAAACGTATGCTTCATACTACAGAGCAGGCTAATTCTTCGTGGACTTGGAAGAACATTCAGCGTACCACTGAATTTGTTCGTGCTTATAACTTTTGGAGGGTCGGCAATGGTAAAAATGTGAGAATGTGGTTGGACAAATGGGTTCATGTCCTTGATCATCCACCCCAGCAAAATCAGTCTGCAATAAACGCAGAGAACTACATATGGGTCAGTGAACTTATCTTTCCAGATAGTAACACTTGGAATGTCCATCTGGTTAGAATTCTTTTTGACAGTGATACTGCAGAAAAAATTATAGGTATGTGATTACCTAGTAATGCTCCGGAAAAGCTTATATGATCTCTAACCAGGCATGGTGGTTTTACGGTAAAATATGCATATAATAAGCTATATGAAAGGATTTTAGGTGATGTTCAGCTTGAGACTGAGATCCCTGGTACAAATATGCAGTGGAAGGAATTCTGAAAACTGACTACTTGGCCCAGAGTGTTACATTTCTTATTGAAAAGCTTGATTGATATTTTTCCAACTAGCTACGGGCTGGCTAATACTGTTGGATATATAAATCCTACATGTTTGATGTGCCAGAACTCCTCGGAAAATACTATGCATCTTCTTTTCAACTGCCCTTTATCTAAAGCAGTTTGGATGTGCATTCCAGGTGGGAGTTGGATTTTGTAGAGCCAATGTACTACTTTAAGTTTATTTATAGCAGAATGGATAATTCAAGACAATCAAATGCAGATTAAAGGAGATTGGATTAATCTGGTTATGGTGGTCTGTTGGAGCATTTGGAATGTTGGATGTGATTTTGTTTATCAAAATAAAAAAGCAAGACCCAAGATGTATAGCAAGGAAAGCTCTTTCTTTTGATGACTATCTTAGTAGAATCATGTTAAGTGGTTCTTCTAAGGTTCAGGATCATACGCAGTTAACTACATGAGTACCTCCTACATGGATACCACACCCCCAACCTCACCTTAAACTTAATTGTGATGCGTCTTTTATCAAAAAGAAAAACTCTGGTGGCAGAGGAATTATACTTCGTGATTTTGCATGTGATTGGAGAGGAGGTAGATCGAAAAACTTGCATGGAGTCTTAAGTTCGGAGCAAGCAGAATGCTTTGATTTTTTAGAAACGGTTAATGGTGTTGTGACTTGAGGATGAAATTATTATTGAGGTAGACTTGCATAGTATAAATGACTATGTCAATGAAGGTGTGGATACCATTATGCGTGAAAATAAGAGCATTATGTTTGATGCTATTGATTTGTTAAAGTCTTTTAGTTTTTGGAAGTGTAGTCATGGAAAGAGGGATATAATAAAGCAACAGTTTTTCTTGATATATATAGTAGAAGGCATAACATATCTAATACTTGGTATGATGATCCACCTAGAGTTCTAGTTAGTCAGTTATTGTTGGACAAAAGATCTTGCTAATAAATTTCCCTTTTTGCATAAAAAAAAGGATTAACTATCCCTCGAGTAGAATTAATGTTTAGTCCAATTTTCATTGGGATTTAGACTATTTAGTCCTGCCTCTCAAAGCCTAGTACTAGAAGGTCCGAATTCACCGAATGTAAAACGTGTCAGTTCTTTTTTTAACGATTCAATCCAAATCAATGTTTTTCAATCCTAAAAGTATCCTTTTATATAAAAAACATAGTTTGCATCTACGTTTTCCTCTTCCAAGATAAAACCACAATTTTCCATGGGAGATGACAATCAATATCATTTATCTACACCTAATCAAGATTATTCTTCTTCTTCCACTTCAAAAACACCAACGACGATATCGAAATCGCTGATGGAATCATTATTTTGATTTCCGACCAGGAATGGTCTCAATCAACCTTGATCTTAAGAGGGGAGAAAACAAAAGGTTTGATTGTTCAATTTGTTATTTAATCAAGGAGGAATTATTCAACAAGAAGAAGAAGTAATGGATTTATCAAAAGTTGGTGAAAAGATACTTAGTTCAGTTCGATCTGCTAGATTCTTAGAATTTTACCTCTTACTTCCGATTGACCTAAGGTGAGAACATAATAATTTTCTGTTTTTTTTTAGTTTAAAGATGATCGATCGTTAAAAAAAAGACTGATTGAATGATTAATCGATTGAGAAGTTAGATTATGATGAGAAATTTGGTTTTAAAATTGAGTTACACCTAATTATATTCACTTTGATTTGTCTTACCTCTGTGTCTGAAACAATTTAATGAAGTCAGATGACGTTATTATGCACGACCTTTATTTGCGAACAAACGGAGTAGATTACATATACAAGTTTGTTTTATATTTTATAAGGGAACACTAGCTAAGGTAATCTACGTTGTTTTTTCACACCCGAAACACTTTCACTTGTAAGGTAGTTAGGGGTTAAAATAAATTAAATTGCATAACATTTTTCTTCTCATTTAACTGATTTGGTACATTATATAATGGTCATATTATCATGACCCTCAAAATTTATTATTTGTTGCGTTTGAGATGACACCATAGAGGTTAGGAGTTTTATAATGTTTTTCTAATCTGATGTTTATCGTACAGAAATACCCAAAAATGGCTACTACACGGGCTTTAATGCTCCGTGTTAAAATATCTAATGAAATAGATTTAACTATGGTATTATTCAAAGGAACTGAAATGTTCGATTCAGATGCATGGAGCACTAATAACCCTTTTTTATATGTTTATTTAACCGTCAATACGATTCAATTTGAAGGCATGTTAGTGGGAAATGATTCTTAATTGAAGTTCATTGTTGTTGTGCTCTCTCATGAATATATGGCATATTTTGTGGGTAAATATATAGGTTATTTTGTACATGCTTGTACACCAGTGTGTTATCTCATGAATATATAGGCTATTTTGTGGGTGTGTACATAGTTGTACACCATTGTGCTCTCTCATGAATATATTGCATGTTTTGTGGGTATGGATGTTAAATTTATAAGATTTTTTTAAGTTTCTACATAATCGTGTTATAATTTCACACTAGCTAAAAAAAAGAATGTTGCGTGCACGTGCAATTTTTGGTGCACAAGTTATAAACTATTTATACAATATGGGTAGGTGTGCACATACTGGTGCACCAATGTAATTCCCATGAAACGGATTTGTTTGTAGGTAAATATGGTTGATTTAATGCATGTTTTATAGGGGTGTACATATTGGTGCACCAGTATAATTCCCATGAAAAAGTAAGTTTGTGTGTGGTTAAGAATACTCGATTTAATGTATGGTTTGTAGGGGTGTACATATTGGTGCATTAGTGTATTTTCCATGAAAAATAGGTATGTGTGTGAGTATGAATGATCGATTTAATGCATGTTTTAAAGGTGTGTACATATTGATGTACCAGTGTAATTCTTATGAAAAAATAGGTTTATGTTGTTATGAATAATCGATTTTATGCATGTTTTGTAGGGGTGCACATATTGGTGCACCAAAGTATTTTTCATAAAAAAGTAGGTTTGTGTGTGGTTATAAATGATCAGTTTATATATTGGTGCATTAGTGTAATTCCTATGAAAAAATAGGTTTGTGTGTTGTTATGAATAATCGATTTTATGTATATTTTGCAGGGGTGTACATATTGGTGCACTAGTGTATGAAAAAGTAGGTTTGTGTGTTGTTGTGAATGATCCGTCTTATGCATGTTTTGCAGGGGTATACATATTAGTGCACCAGTATATTTTCAATGAAAAAGTAGGTTTGAGTGTGGTTATAAATGATCGGTTTTATGCATGTTTTGCAGAGGTGTACAAAGTGGTGCACATGTAAAAACATGACTCCATAAACTTATGAAAATTTTGTACATGTGTACTTTTTTGTACACATCAGATAACAATGAAGCTAAAATTAATTATTTTTTTTATAGTCATATAAGTACTCCTTTTGTAGATCTCGGAAAGAGCTTTCCGAATATATAAATTTGTGAATTTTGGACAAGCGGTTCGAAAGATAAATTGTTTCTAAATTATTTTTATATTATTTAAAATTGCTGACATCATGATGAGTCACTTTGGACTAAACTGCAAATATTTGGACTAAATTGTAAATCATAAGGGTTATCAGTGTACTTTCTATATTTTAAATAAATAAAGGACTAATTTGTACTTAGTTGAATGGGTCAGGACTAACTAGTACATTTTAGTCCCACTTTAGACTAAACCGTATTTTTCCCATCGCTCAAAGGCAATATCAAATTGTTGCTCTTCCGGGAAAAATAACCTTTTTCTATAGATAGAAATAACCTATAATATATTACACAAGGTTGATTAATATTATTATTCTTTTAAGATGAAATTTATTTGTTGCATGATGTGATCGCCTGTGCAGAGAAGAACACTTTGTTTTTCCAATGGTTCTAGATAAACATAAATAAAAAACATCCAAATAAACCGACTCTCACATGTTTTTGGGGCGGGTTCCGGTGTGCCCTACCACCCACCCACGTGGACTAGCAGGGGGCACATTAATGTGAGAGTCGATTATTTGTTTTGTTTTTGGAGTCGGTC
>JAJJMC010004794.1:499963-512452 GCA_023531435.1 Papaver californicum | reverse complement strand
TAAAAGCTAGTTTGAAAGTCTTTAACAAAGCGAATTGTGACGGACCGGAATTTTTTTTACTTCCAACAGGTCGGATTTCGACCCATTTGGCAAGCTAAGGCTTTCCGATATTGCCACTTGAGGAACCCATGTTACCAATTTTTCGGACAATATGTTAAATAAGTAATCGTGCATGGATTTGTCTCAAACTGTTTTATAAGAAGACAAGTATTATTCTCCTTTCAAGGGTCATCAAACCGAAAAATAATTTTCATCTTTTTACTGTGAAGATACAATATCTCTTGCCATCCTACCGTGCCACACGGTCTTCCACTAGTGAGTGGGATCCTAACAACAACACCCTGCCGCACGGGTGAGGGGGTGATCAGTCCTAGTACCAAGGGTAGTGGGATACCAGCCACCATTCCAAATGGATTTTCTGGCAGACTCACAGAACTAGGTCAAGCTCAACAGACCATCTTTCTCAAATGATATGAACTACTCAAAAGAGTTAGTAATCATTTCCAAATCAATAGTATTAATTGTTATCATAAACAACAACCATTCCTCTTAGATTATATGAGTTACCTCTTACGATAATAACCATTGCTTAACTCATGTGCCGAGACAGATGATATGAATTACCTCAAATGGTAATAATCGTCTCTTGTCTTACGGGTTGTACAATTATCAAATGGTATGAATTACCTTGAAGAGGCAACAATCATCTCTATCTCACATTTATATCAGATAATATAAACTGAAAAACATCAATCATATCTTCACTAGGTAGTATGAACATCCAGTACTGCAACTACCTCTTACAATGATATATATATTACGAAGGTTGCAATCATCTTTGAATAGATGGTATGAACTGCCGCGCACTTTTCAAATGATATGAACAACCTTGTGCAGTTGTGCTTAACCGCATAGCGGCTGCCTACGTATCCTCCTCCGTATCTCGAAGGGATCAAGCACGACCGCAGTTCTTCAGTTTTGTTTAGATAGTATGAACTACCAAAAATAGTAGTAACCATCTCTTACTAGATGATATGAACTACTTTGTTAAAGTAGCAATCATCTCTTGCGTTGGGTAGTATGAATCACATAATGACAACTATCCCAAACTTATCACATTAACAATAAATAGTGTCTGATGTGTTGGCCACTGTAAATTTATCCCTGCATAGTCTAATAACAACAACAACATATAACAAGGAGTTATATAACTTGAAATGAAGACGATATTCGTAGAAACAGTGTAGCATAAAATACAATAATTGAGGCTGATGAAATCATTACATATGCTTAACTGCATGTAATACTAATATAGCTCCATAACCTAACAATTCCAGCCACTAAGATCAAAAGATCAACAACAAGAGAAATATATTTTAGTAGCATAGAAACGAATCCATATGAAACAAAAATTTACTCTACCTTTCAATCACTAGTTTAAACCATTGTTAAATTCAACACCCTTACACTAAACATCGTAATATTAGCTTTAATACTAACTTCCATGAAAACATTTTAACAAATATCTCATAGGTACTTAAACAAACGAAAATGTTTCATCCATTTGATCGATCCATCCATAGATATTAATAACAACAAGTAGAACAATCACTAGTTATGCATATAGATACACCTAGTTCCAAAATCTTGGTCAAATGAGTACTAGCTAACCCTTAACGGACCACTCAAAATCATTTGAATGAATCCAAAGGCGTTTACCTTCATTTATCCCAACAAGCATCTAAACTACACAACAACGATGTAATATCATTACCATCATCACAATACATACATCAAACAACATCTCCATTCTTCTATTACGGTCTAAATAATCCTCCGTGTTATCCACTTATATTCACATAGATTCATTAATATTTAATTTACAAATAGTTTTAGCATGAACAACACATTATTACCAATTCCATATGAACACATATAAGTCAGAGCGACAATTGGGTATTACCTCTTCATAAGCTAAATAATCACACAATATAACTTCAACAAGATAAGCATCAAAATATGTATGTTCAAAACTCCGATCATTGATAACACAACCATAATATATCTAAACCTTTCCATAGTTAAATTCATCTTATTCCGATGAACCCATAATGAGATAACGAAGGATAACGGGACTGCACCGGATTTCCGCTTCTCAAATTGTAGTCATGGTTTATCGAATCTTTGAGGTATCAAAGTTCACCTGATCATTGTAAAACTTTTACATAATCCATATAACTTATCTCACTACAACATATTTAAAATTCAGCAATTTATAACGGTTATATAAAAAGATATACACATTTCAACATGGTTGTTTTCAGTATTAACGCACAGAATTCAGTCACGATTCTCCCACACTTTGGAGTACCTAAATTTATCATAACTTCATGAAATTTATACGGTAGGTTATTTCCTACCTTTCATGCAATCAATACCAAGACTAGCAACAATGAATCTAACGAATTTCCAAGCCTAACACCTCTAATTTCTCCAACAAATTTACTAGGGTTCTTCTCTAATCTTCCCTAGAGAATCTAAGTAGTAACAAGAAGTGAAAGAGGAAGAAGAAGAGACCAATAGAGAAAATAAATGTTTTCTCTTTTATTTTTAGTTTTGGTCCAAATTGACCATATTTCCCTTGACACCCTCCCTATTTGACATGTGTATGTATGATGTTGGGAAGTGCAATTAAGTCTATCTAGGCACCCATGCTTTGGTTCCAAGTTGTCATAATGTTAAAGAAGCTTAAACAATAGACCTAATTTCAAACAAGTGCAACCATTTGACTAAACGGTTTGGTTACACCCGCGAAAAAGTTCAAGGTGTTACACGAATAAAAGTTCTACCCATAGCCATCTCTTAAACAACTACTTAAAACAACATGCTTCAAAAAAAAAAAACTACGTAAAACATGAGGTGGAATAACTGTCGAAACACCTTCTAAAGTGTTCTTAGCAGCGTTCTTAGCAAGTAGATCAACACATGAGGTGGGCTAACTGTCCAAACACCCTCTAAAGTCTTCTTAGCAGCACTCTTAGCAAGTAGATCAACAGCTCCATTGGACTCCCTATATGGATGATCGAAAATGATAGAGTTGAAATCATTTTTATTGATTTGTATATCATCTATTAAGCCTTGCAGGTCCCAGGGAGGGGAGGCTCCATTAAACGAATTATCTGGTGGTGCTCAATGCTATATTTTTACATCAAGTTACTCCAATACTACTTGTACTTATAAGTTCCATTTACAACCCAATAACGTGAGGGAAAGACCCACCCCATTCGATGGTACGTGGCTGGTGCCCCTAAGAAACATAATGTTACACAAAACCTAAAGGTCCGTTTGGCACGACGTAGTTGGAGGGGGGAGTGTAGTCAAAGGGCTAATAGAGGGCTATATTCACAAACTGAGTGTTTGGCATGGCACAAATGCATGACATTACAACTACCCAGGTAGTCGGATTACCTCCAATAGGCAACATTCAACACAACCCTTTTAACCTCGGCATTCAATGTAGCCTTCTATTACATCTCCCAACTACGCCTTGACCTGACTTGACCATCTTTTTATATTTTTATTATAATCATTATATTCCTTCGTTTCTCTCCCATTACTTGTTTGAGGAAGAAAACTGAATTTCATCTTCATTATCCTGATCATGTTTTCTGTAAATCAAGATTATTTTATATGAAGAAAATAAATGATGATTTTATAAACGTCCCATCTAAACCTAGAGATTTCTAAGGTATCGAACTCAAGGGGCAGAGAGATTTTAGGATTTGAGATTAAGATTTAAATCATGGAGAGAAATAAACTTATTAGATCATCAAAAATTCTATTAACCAATCAAAGAGATCGAATCTTATTTTTTTCTTCTCTTTTTAATCTCCTCTTCTCCTTTAAGACAATGGACTAAAGATTTTTTGGTTCAAGAAATAGTAAATCAAAAAAAAATATATTTTTTTTTGTTCATGTTATTTATTATCTTAATAAAATAGTAATCAGGGAATCGAGGTTTTTCTTATCGTGCCAAATGCTGAAGTTTCAATTCCGCGTGGTTTTAATGTGTGTTGTAACTGCACGTTGTAAAAACTACCTGTTATTCGGAAAAATTGTGTGCTAAACGTACCCTAAGAGTAATGTAATTAGTGATGATTGTATAGAGGAGACAGATAAAAGACTCTGGTGAAAATAGTGAAGCGTAAGTTTTTATCTAGCAGCCTGTGAATACATACTCTGTGTTATACAATGTCAACATCTCAAAATAGGAGCACTGGAACACATCTACATGAGATCAGGATCAAAGCCAATAAAATCCTTTTTTATCATCTTGAGGGGTATTTGAAATCAACGGTTGAGATGAATCTTACTGGCGGTTGATGTGACATGACAGGTGGTGTCACGAAACTAACAACATTAAATGCATGGAGAGCACGTGTCGATCATGCGAGTTGTGGGAGAAAAATGTACTCATGATACGTTTAGTCCACAAGGTACGTTTTAAACATGCAGTAAGAAGAAATAAAACTGCGAGGGCAGAGTCTACTTTATCGTATCATATCATCGGAAGCATATGCGTGGAAAGTTTTGATTAATCTAACTAGGAGGTAAGACCGCACATTAGATGCGACCAATCCCGAATGGAGACGAATAAACAAATGAAGACCCGTACCTTTCTCATGCGGAAAAAGGTGGTTAGGGTGCGAACCAGCAAGCTAAGTGGCGAACAACTAAGACCTGGTGGGATCCTTGAAAGTCCTATAAGTACCGAATTCAGCCTGAGAAGAAGGGGTTGGCAATTTTAGGAGAAGGATAGTAAGAGAGAGAAATATAGATCCATGTGTTTGTATTAGAACTCATGTGAGAGTTATTTGATAAAGGCCTTTTTGCTGATTTTCTTTTTATCATCATTTGATTTAATCATGATAAAAGCTTTGTAATACTTCATTTTCATAGTGAAACAACCTCTCAATATCCCCCATGAAGTAGGCATAGCCGAACCACGTAAATAATTATGACTTTTAATTTATGCACCTTACTTTTGTGATTGACTTATGACTGAATGTATGTTGCTATTAATGCGATTATTGGGTTGTGGCCGTAAGATCAATCCGACGATCTTTTACGTTCACACAACCTTTGGTAGTGCAGGGTTTGTGAATCTAGGTCGATTCAAGCAGTTGAACTCTTAGAGCAAAGTCGAATTATTTTGTTGTCTTACTTAAAATTTGATTTACATGAAAACTCTCTCAACTTATTTCGAGGGGAGTTTTAAAACTATTTAGATATCTATTGTTGGATTTACAATGAATATATATTCAAGGATAGTTGTAACTAGGGGTGTTCATGGCCGGTTTCGGTTCGGTTTTGTGCCAAACCAAAACCGAAACCGGCAAGGTCGGTTTTCCAATTATTTTTCCATAACCGTTTCGTTTACCGCCGGTTCGGTTTTACTCGGTTTTCTCTCGGTTTCGGTTTTTTCCAACGGGTTTCGGTTTTTTCCAACGGGTTTCGGTTAACCGTTTGGAAAACTAAAATTCAAAAAAAAAATCAAAAAAATCAAAAAAAATTAAAAAAAATAAAAAAATCATTTTTTTTTTAAAAAGTGGATTCTTCCATAACTAGAAGAGAACTAGGGTTAGAAAGTTAGAGTGGGATTATATATCAAGGGTAATGAAGGGTTCAGATTAGATCTATCAAAAACTAGATCAAGGGTCTTAAATAGTCGGTTTTCCATGGTATAACGGTTCGGTTTTTGGCTAAACCAAAACCGAAACCGTGACTACCGGTTTCCATACTTTTTTTCCATAACCGTTCAATTAGTAAACGGTTCGATTCGGTTTTGACCAATTTGGTTCGGTTTTGGCGGGTTTCCGTGGAAACCCGTTACCATGTACAGCCCTAGTTGTAACTATCCGTAACAAAAACTGAAGAGAGTAAAAGTAGGAAGACTAAGCTACAAGTGAGGAAGATTGGTCTGCAGTAAAGCACATATTGAGATATCTGAGTGGTATAATATAATTTTATAAGGAAACTTCTTTACATCTTCATACATATTCTAATGTTGACTGGGCTGGAGTCTGTAAATAGAATGTCTACTAGTGGTATGACTATCTTTTTAGGTCTTAATTTGATTTCACGGTGTGCAAGAAAATAAAAGACGGTTTATAGGTCTAATACTGAGTCTGAATAAAGGCTCTAGCAGATGCAACTTCTGAATTATTGTGGGTTCAGTCCTTAATAAATAAGCTTCGCTTTTGATTTTTTCTCCTCCTATGCTTTGGCGCGACAATATGGGGGCAACATATCTAACAAAGAATCTTGTTTTTCACAATCGCATGAAGCATATTGAGATTGTATTTTTCACTTTGTTAGAGAGCTTGTTGCAGCACTCAAGTGTCGCCCTGCTTTTATTTGTCTAGATGTGATCCAGGCGGGTTCAAGTTCCTGAAGAGCATATCTACCGAAACTAATATGATTTCCTCGGTAAGATATTCCCTTCATTCTTCCTCTATGTTGTTTACGGAATTTGGTTCTTTTGGAGTTATAGTTGATGGTTGTTTGTTATTCTCAATTCCATCTCTACTGCAGAACTGAACATGAGAGTTTCTTCTCATCCAGCTCCTCACGAATGAAATGATTCTATAATATTACGAATATGTATTGAATTTATAATAGACTGAATCATAGGAGATCTAATTTGTATCTCGCTTCTACAATTTAAGATCCAAGCTCAGTGTCTTCCCTTGTGCTCAGATCATAGACTCGAAAGTGTAATAAATTTTGTTTGGAGTTTATATTTCTCCTTTCTGTTTGTCAAGTGTTAATTGTATGTTAGTCCTCTATCAAGAAATGTTGGTGGTCCTGTATGTGGTCATGTGATGCATTTAGTGATTCACAAATTATACGAATTAAACGTTTAATTTGGTTACTATATTATTATTTTTAATTTCATTGTCACACTTCCTGTCAACATGTGAGCTTATTGGGCCCATTTATTACACGCTCTTTTGAGCCACCTATAAGAATACATGTTATAGGTGACTACTTAGTGTGTGTTTTTACAAAAATCAAGTTATAAAAGGATTCGATCATGTGACTACTTACTCATTAAGTGGACTATGAACCAGTATATATGTTATTTGATGTTCACATTGTATATATTATATATATAATTCATTTTAAAATGTAAAATCATAATATTTTCCAACATTTACCATGTTAAAAGATTTTTTTTTATAACTCAGTATATGTTGAACTTATATTTTTAAAACAAATTATATACATACATATATCTACTAAATTATAAATAATTATTGGATTTTTTTGGTCAATTTAACTTTTACGTACCCGAATAAGTTATTAACCAGGGACTCTGCATAAAAACCCTTCTCCCCTCTCCCTTGCCCCTTACCTTTCTCTCTTTGAGAAAAGCAGCTAATCAAAATCATATCTATTGTCTCTTGATATATGTCCATGAAACGTTTTAACGTTTGAAGCCAGGTTTTCCCTCTCCTCCTAGTTACACTTAAACAGTTTGTATTTGTAAACCTAGTCTGAATCACCAATTCAATTGGTTATTCAAGATATTAATTTAACTTCAACAACATCAAAACCCCCAAACATGATGAATACACGAATGAATTGGAAGTTTAGGAGTAAGATCAGAGATAGATTCTTCTGTGGGTTTTCATTAATTTCCAGAAACTTTTCAATTGTTACGAATACAAGTGTAGTGGACATTGCAGCTAAAGATGGTGAGCTCAGAGTTTTATAGTTTCTGGAGAAGTTTCAGGAGATACTATTGGTTCTCGCCTTATGTCTTCTCTCAAAACACTCTATCCTTTGCCTCTCCGTTTTGCTGGTGTTGGAGGGTAACCTAGATCTTTCAACTTACCTTATTTACTCCCTTATAATCTCTGAAATTTAAGTTTTTCTGCTAGTTCGTTTAATTTCAGAAAAACTATTATTGATTCAGGTCATTGATGTCTAAAGACGGATTGAAATCTTTGTTTCCAATGGAAGATATAGCTGTAATGGGCATTTGGGAATTGTTACCACATTTAAATAAGATTAGGGTGAGCACTGAAATATGCCATTGCTTTCTGTACTTGCTAAATTTTCTAACTAATGTCCTTCACCTCCATAAGAGGTTACTTTTTTCACCATATGAAAGGAATTGACTTTAATTTGGCTTCATCTACTGGAATCTGGAAGAACAGGGCAGGTTGAAGGATGCAACAGATGCAGCCGTTTCTTTTCATCCTCATGTTGTTGTAACTGTCGACTCCAAAGGCTTCTCATTTCATCTTCTAAAGCAATTGCAAGGTAAGGTAATGTCAATGAGAACCACCTCTACTTTAACTTGAAGTTACTTGGACTTAAATTTTGCAAATTTCTTGTACATGAGTATTCAGGGAAAACTATAAAATCTTGTGTGCAGCTAAATTAATCAGCAAGGTCTAGATAGACCATTACATATCCATTATGTAGCTCCATCATTCTGGGCTTGGAAAGGTGGTAAAGCAAGGCCTTACAGAGTTTGTAGACCATGTATTGTGTATTCTTCCATTCGAAGAAGAAGTTTGCAGATCAAATGGACTTGCTGCAACCTTTGTTGGTCATCCCATATTGGAAGATGCATTAGGATTGACTTCGGTATGAACCACTTTTCCTCAAAGAGTTTGTTGACAGATGAACACTTCCCCACCGAGTACTTCTTTCTGTATTTCTTATGGTTCCACCACACAGTAGTTTATCTCACTCTAACTGATGGAAGTAACTAACTCGTTGTAAGTAACCTCTTTATATAGGGATGTGATACCCCACCAAATGAATTGAAGATGCGAGGTGATGCTGAAGGTTTTCAAAGGAAATATGGATTATCTTCAGGTAATATATTTATGAAACTACAGGAGCTAGTGCACATCTATGATTCTAACCTTTCAAAAATATCAACCTCTTGATGATAGATCCAACTTCTTCTGACGTATTTGTTGGTTATTCAAAGGAGCCACAATCATTTCTGTGCTTCCTGGAAGCAGATTGCAAGAGGTTTCTCGTATGTTGCCTATATTCTCCGACACTATGGAGCTAGTTAAGGACTCGTTCCCTGAGCTTACAACAGTTATTCCGTCGCACCACATCAGCAAGTTGAGGAGTACATAAGTGCTGCCATCAAAGACATGGCCTGTTTCTACCATTCTGATATCCGGGGGTTCGGTGCAGTTGAAATATGATGCATTTAGTGTACGTCTGAGCTCCAAATATGGTTTGGTTCATTTGGTGAAATCTTTTTACTATGCATTATGTGATTCTTATGAGGCGGATTAAAACTGTTGCAGGCAAGTACTGCTGCATTAAATAACCTCCGGCACTGCCGCTCTTGAGTTGCAACTTGCTCGGTTACCCTGTGTTGTTGCTAGGGCTGCACAAAGGTCGGTTCGGCTCGGTTCTTGGTGGAACCCTGTATCTGTACCTCCCCATGGTCGGTTCTTAAATTTTGTACCTGTACCCTGTACCCTGTACCTGGGTCCGATTCCGGTTTTGTACCCTGTACCCTGGGTCCGGTTCCGGGTACGTACCCTGTACCCTGTTTGTTTTTTTTTTTTTTTTTTTTTTTTTTGTTACATCTAAAATTTAAATGTAAATTGTTGAAATAAAAAAAAATAGAAAATTTAAGTGTTTCTACCATTTCAATCTAATTACGAAATGTATACAGTATTACGAAATGTGTAGAAATGAATATTATGTTAAAGATTGAATTGATGACTAATATAGAAAATAAAAAAAAGAAGAAAAAAAAATCATATTACCTTCCTCAACATTAGAGTTATCATCTAGTATATAATCATATAAAAGATCAAGAACAATAGGTTTTAGTAATCAACTTTGTAAAAGATCATGAGGAGGTACAGGGTACAAGTACAGGGGTAGTACTTGTACCTTGTACCCGGTTGTACTCGGTTCCCATTTTTTGTACCCGTACCCTGTACCTTATACCCTCGGTTCGGTTCTTTTGGGATACGGTTCCGTCGATTCCGGTCCGGTTCTTCGGTTCCGGTCGGTTCCTGTGCAGCCCTAGTTGTTGCCTATCGAGCTCATTTTCTAACGGAATGGTTCATCTGGTACAAAGCAATCATACCTTACATTTCCCTCCCTAATATTTTGTTGAACTCCGCTATTATTCCCGAAGCTCTCTTTCATCGATGCATGCCTACTAATATAGCCGCATTTCTCAAGTAAGTTTTCCTTGCAATCTTCTCTTGATAAAGTATCTGATTTAAATATGCAAGTGCGTGTTTGAGATTACTAATGTGGGTTACTCCACTGCAGGCAAGTGATTAATGTAGAAGCCAGATTTTTGCTGCGGAAGAGGTTCTTAGACTACTCCACTCACAAAGAAGAAATTTAGGTCCAGAAGAAGTGACAACAAAATTTGATTATTACACCCCAAGTATGACTGCAGCATCCACCATATTGTTTTCCGCAAAAAGGAGCAGATCACAAAATGTAAATCTGAATTCCTTTTTGTGGTTGTAAAATTTAAGAAATCAGATAACCTATTATACTTCCTCAAATCCAAATTTCCATTGCCCAATCTCTTGCTCATAGCTGTTACAAATAATATGTTTGGTTTCTAACATTATCATGTATGTGCTACAATGTGCAAGCTCAGTGGTAAACTTGAATAGCTGAATGCAATGAATCATCATAAAAGGGTGGATAGGACAAGATCTAAAGGTTAATGTAAAAAACTGTAAACTAAAAAAAGCTAAAAGGGTATCAGAAACTTTAATATCATTTTGAAACAAGGTGTGCAGCATACATTCGCCTGCAATGCCGAGGCCTACCAAAAGTTCAAGAATTTGAAAGATTTAACGAAGAACTCCTTAGTTTTGTTTTGATCCATGATTCCAAGGATTGCAGCTCGTCATTGCTAATTGAATGGCCAAGACCAGGGTAAGCCTACAAGTAACATATACATAAGTCCCAGCATGTTAAATCAAACCAAAGGGAATGTAAAGTGCAGCATATCTTACCTTAAATTCGCAGCTTATGCCATTTTGTTCTAGGAATGGAGGGCCAGCCTGTCCAGCTTCAAATAACACTGTTCCATCAGCGAGACCATGGGACCATAGAATAGGTGTCTGCACATATATTTAGATCTCAGACCACAAGCTCATGTGATTTCTTACAAAAGCTAACTCAAACAAAAAAGAAAAAGAAAAACTCTCAACAATCTGTAGTACAAGCAGGACAGCTGCAGCCCTCAACTGTGTTACAAGATAAGTACCTTTTTCGCACTTGGTGAGATGCGTTCAACAACAGACGAACCAAAAGGTACCCATCCACTGAAGGCAGCACCTCCACCTAGAGTTTTTGGGTACAGTAATACACTAGCTAAAGTCAAAGCACCTGCCAACCGATGTAGCTAGTAAGAACCACATCTTAGGGAGAGAGAGTAGAAGAATGTAACTGTTCTTTAAAATCCTATTTATACCCCCTTGGCTAAATCCACAGATGAATATGTTCTCCGAATTTGTGCCAGCAGCCACCTCCTTATCTATAATTGCATGCACTTTTTGAACTGCTTTAAGCACTCCGTTATCATCTTTTGGAGATGTCTGGTGCAGCAAAAGCATTGAGATTCACATTATTTTAGTCAAAAGAAGCAACAAAACACCTTTATTGGAGGATATTGTTCGAATAAAAGTCAAAACACAAAGGTATCAAAAACAGTTATAAGTAATAGCTTACAGCACTGATTGGTATCTCATGGATGTCAAACCAAGATGGCATTACAGCACCATCTACAAAAAAAGAAGCACATAAAGAATTATACATTCTGTGTTACCAGAGTTAGGATGATAGATTAGTTGACTAGGCAATATCAATATCAAGATCAAGATATCAGTTTTTCTTTATATACTCAGAATTTTCTCACACAGCTTCGGTTGATGCTTGATACCCTAAGAAGTCTAGTACAAACCAAATGCAGGTACCTCAGTGCTTCAATTTCCCTCTCTGAAACTCACTATTGTATTCTAAGCCAACCAAAATCTCTTTCTAGCAAATCCTGATCCTCTTTTCATACCCAAGATTCCTTTCAAGTTTAACTTAATCAGCCCTACCAAAATTCGAAAAGAAACGACTCTGCCGCAAATTAGAATAAAATGAAAGCATTCCTTCCCCTATAGATTCCAACTAGAATCTAATTGTCACATTTCAAATCAAAACTTCAAATACGACTAGCAATCATAGGAACCCTAATAACCCATTTATTGAACTAATTAAGGTAAAAACAAGAATCCACAAAAATGAATAAATGAAATTATCCTAATCTCAATCCAAAATCAAAACTTTCCTGGGGGAAACAAACAATCAAGTAAGACTAAGAATACCCAGTGTTAGTAAATTAAAGAAGCACGACACGTGGAGAAAATCAAGATAGGAAGCAACCAAATTAAAAAGAGCGAGAATCAC
>JAJJMC010004794.1:450714-490118 GCA_023531435.1 Papaver californicum | reverse complement strand
CAAATATTACGTGTTTTTATGCTTTTGTAGGTACATTTGAAGAATAAAGATTTGTGGAAAAATTGGCTCAAAAAAAGTGATAAAGGCACCCAAGGACAAGTGTTATTTGGCACCCTAGAAGTGATAAGGGGTACCCTCGAGTCAACTCGGTCAAATCGGGTCAAACCCGAGTCAAGTCGGTCAACCCGAGTTGACCGAGTCAAGCCAGTCACGGGATCGGACGGAATGCAACTGTACACTTTGATTCATAAAATGTTTGGAATATTTTGCTCCCAAATTGATACACAATATACTAGAGGTCCATACAAGATTAAACACGTGAAGAATTAGAGGTTTACGCCGGAAAAATAGCCCCAAATCCGAGTTTCGCCGGAAAAAGGGTATTATACTTTGATTCGGATTTGGATGAATTTGGGAGTGTTTTAAGGAGTTCTATTAGGTTTAGAACTCTCCCTAGGGTTTGTAGAGCCTATATATACCAAGAGAATCCAAGAAGAACGTGGAGAATAGCTTAGAATTGAAGTTTCGGAGTCGCCGGAATTGTGGCTGGAATACTCACGATCCGGCCAACTGCTGCTGCACCGGTCACCGCCGGTGACCGTGTTCTTCAACTGGTTGCTGCCGAAGAAGAAGACACAGCAACACTTATAAGTGTTGCTGTTCTGTTGCCTTAAATTTCAAATTTCTTCCTTCCTTTTCTTTGCCTTAGCCTTTTGCAACGGCTGAACCTTGTTCTGCAACACTTATAAACGCGTCTGTTCAGCTGTTGCACTATTATTTAACCTTGTAATTGATATTTTGAGCAATGAAAAGATCTTTTGAGCAAGTTTTCTTCTCCATGGGCTAAGTTTATTTACTGGGATGATGGAGGAGGTTTTTCTCTCAATTTTATGTGGTAAGTCTATTTTTAATTAATTATTTATAATTCTTTTATTATTATTTGCATGGATTTAAATTAGAAAAAAAATGGTTTTTATTAAATAGTTGTGTTCTCTTTTGATGGGTCATGCTTAGTTAATTACTCTTGATGTCTCATGCTTAGGATTTACAATTATTCTTTTAGGAAACATATTTTTGGCAAACTTGAATTAAATTGTTAAAAAGAATTACATGATTAATCACATGAATTGTTAGAAATAACTGAATCTTGATTCCTAGTTTTCTCCATATTTTCTAAAAATATTCTCTAGTTTAATTTCCTGATTTTTATTAGTTTAGATTAAGTTTAATATTTTCTAAAATCGTTACCTTCACAAGTTCGAGAATCGAACCTCTTTTTACCACTATATTAAAACCACATCAGTGGTAGTACGCCTAATATTTTCAAAACTCAACAGATTCTTCTAGAATCCAGAATAATATAAAGCGTTAATAATACTAACTTTTATACCATCATAATGATACGCTCTCTTATGGAGCCGTCTATCATATTATTCGAACCTAAAATGGTATTTCACATTTCCCAAAACCTCTACAAGGTTATAAAATGGTTCGAGAATTTGCGTTTGTTGTTCTGCTGTCTTTGAGATAAATGTCTCAATCGTCTATTTAATATACTGGATAGATTAATTTTGGAATCCATATCCTTTAGAGAGATAGACGAGTGAAAAATAATAGAGCCATTAACAAAAATATTTTAGTAACCGTGAGCCATTTTAGAACCTGAAAGTTCATAGCATGTTCATGGAATCCAATTATTTTCATAGACCACTTCTGGAGTCTGCTTTTGTGGATTACTAATGGAACCCATAATATTTGGATTATCATAGGAAACTACAATTTCTATGTTGGACCTCTTCTGGGGTCAACCACACCTCATGTATTGCTTCTGGAATCCATTATTTACAAACAAGTAATTTAAATAAACTGAAAATGAAGAAAATACATAAAAATACATACACTTATGTACTAATATAATATTAACCAATCTCCATTTTCGTCACCTTCAGGGTCGACGAAATATTTATTTACAAATGTATACATGGACATATTTTTATGGCAAAATTGCCTCAATATCAGTTACAAGTCATTTCAGGGACCACTGATAGAAACCAACTAGCACTTTATTACGGGTCATTTCTGGGACCGACCGACTAGCGGGGCGCGCATTTTGTGCCCATATTATACCACACAATATTTCAGCTTCTGGTGGAACAGTTTCAGATTTTCTGGAGATTTTTATAGCAAAAGAAATCAAATTTACGCTATCCTTCAGGGATACGACAGTTTCTCGCTTTGCCGGTATTAAAACTGTTAGCACCATAGTAAAATGATAAAGAAAACTTAACAAAGTTCGTGGAGTTTTGATACTCACCTTTCTCATTCTTACCAAAAAATACAAATTAACATATATATTGATATATATGTATCTTAAATGATATAATGTTCAATTTACTGTACCAATTGAAACCATACCCTGTTATGATGTCCCGGTCTTAACGAAAACAATAAGGTAAATACAAGATTAAAAATCATATTTAATGGAAATAAATCAAAAAGATTTAGAGAAAAAAATAATAATCTTCGCCGATTGACAACGCCATTTTTCGCCAGTCGATTAGACGAATAGACCATAATATTAACTTGACCATTACGAGCATTTCATGCTGGTAACGTTTTGTATTATCATTAGTTCAGTTAATAATCGACCCACGGATACTAACACTAGTAAAACAAAGAATAGAGAGAAAGAATGGATTTTATTCCCTTTTATTACGTAAGTTCACTGAAGTGTTTCAACACACCTTACAAAGAGCGTATGAGCCATATTTATAGGTAGAGACTTATATTGATTGCATTAACTGGATGACGTTATCTATTACACGTGTTTAACAGCATGTTATTAGCTTCATGTAAAAGGACACTTTGGGTTTATCTGTTGCTACAGGTAAACAACCGTATTTTGACCAAGGTTAATACTTTGACTTCTCTATGATGGGTCAACCACTTAATACTGATATTATAACACTACTAGTTTGATTGCAGAATGAAAAATTATAGCAAAGGATGACTGATAAGCGCTTAATTTATACATTTTTACCTTCTAATTAATATTTGTTAGTACTTAATTTTGTATTAATATTATTGTTTTATTTCTTTAATAGACGGCTTGCATAGAATCCAATGTTATAAACTAAAGCATGGTTAGTGGCGTTTGTTAGTCTTCCTACATTATTTCTAATGAACTGTGTGTTAGAATTCGTCTAGGTCTGAAAGTCAGGTGTGCAGGCTAAGAAAGGAATTCAGGTGAAGGTGGTTGACCGAGCAATAGCTAGAAGACAGGGCTATTGTGGATGTTAGCTAGGGTGCAGAAGAGGCTGAACCGAGTACATACAAGATGAACGTGATTGGAGGTTGAAAAGCAAATGCTATGTATGGCTAGGGACAGCACAGTCAGGATCGGATGGTTGATTGGTATCCAAAAGCTAAGAAAAGTGTACAAGCTATGCCAAAAAGGAGAAGGCTACGGACAGCACAGCTAGAGAGTTAGGGACAACACAGCTAGAGAGTTAATCCACTCACGTGAAGAAGGCTAGGGTCCAAAGTGTAAGAACCTAAGCTAAGCTATGCCAAAAAGGACGGCATGGAGACGTGATGGAAGTGTTGGAGCTAGTGGCTAGTAGGTGGATATCTAGGTGAAAGTGGGGTATAACCTAAACTTCTATTGGGTGTACGTGATTTTGGGTAGGTTAAAAAAGAAAAGAAGAAAGAGCTAGGCTGGGCAGCTAGACCTAGGATAGTGCATATGGGAGAGATACGAATTGGTGTGAAGTACACACGTGATAGAGAGGAGTCAGGGGGTTAGGCTGTTTAACTTGAAAAGAAAGAGGTGTGGGTCTTTTGCTCTTGGGAGATTAAATTGAGAGACAGACACGTGATATTTGTGACATGATGGAGGTAGAGTAGGGTTCGGAAAAGCTAGTATAAAAGGACGGTTGTAGGAGCCGATTTTGGGGGGTTCTGCTTTTCGGTCAATTTTAGAGGGTACAGGAGGTTCTTTTTGAAGAAAACGAATTTCGGCTGAGAGATTTTCTCATGTATACGGACGGAGATAGAGAAGAAAAGAAAAACGAGGAAGATCATCGATTTCTGGGTGACAACAGTGATACGGTTTAATCTACCTTTACTTCTATCTATTTATTTTATGGGTTTTAAGAAACCCATCTCCATGTCTAGCTAATTAATTTGTAACTAGGGTTCTATGTTGAAACCACTTTTGGTACTAGACCAATTAAATTGAATTATTAGGTAACAGACTATTATGATTTGAATATATTAATTTCATGATTTTGATTTATTAAATTTCATTAAACAATTGTGATGTCGTTTGATGGTACATGTTTGACCTAGGTTTTTGATGTTCCATGCTTCTGGTATACAGTTGTTGTTTTGAAAATCTACTTGTTGCAAATATATTTGTCTACTTATTTGATATTTCATGCTTGGGTTAAATCCTTTGATGGGGTATGCTTAGAATAGCCAGATATTATTTGTGGACCTATTCTTAGTTTCGTATAATTTTCTCGCTAACGCAATTTTATGATGTATGCTTGAGACTAGGGCTTTTTGATGCACCATGTTTAGGGCGTCCCAGTGATATTTGCGACTCTAAATATTCATGAGTTATGTTTCACTTCAGTAATTAAATAGAAATAGTGGTGGATACTGAAAACCCTGGTTATCGACTCTCTCTACTCGGTCACATTTTATTAGTTTAGTTAGTTTATTATTTTATTTATCAATCTAAAAATCACAAAAATATTCCTCTTGGTTAGTTTATTAGAGATATTAATTTCAGTATTTTCCCGCTCTCTGTGGGTTCGACCCGTACTTGCCGTTGTCTACTAGTTAGACGCCGTGCGATTGCGGTTATTATATTGGGTAATTCCAAATCACATCAATTTTTGGCGCCGCTGCCGGGGAGCGGCTGTGGAATATTGTAATTAGTATTCTTAATTTTCTAATCGTAGTTTAGGTTTTTATTTTATTTTGTATATATTTATTTTTATTTTTATTTAATGATTTTTAGTTCTATTTGATTCGTTTTGTGCTTTAGTATCTCTTTTCAGGTACTTTTTCGAGTTGATAAATTCTACTCAGAAGACATCATCTGAAATGACGATAGGGGAATTAATGTATGGACCAGGATATAAGGAAATTTGTGCTTTTAGTCGTCGCGTGTATGGAACTTGGCATCCACATCGTTCCGTCATACGCGATTATTCAACTAAGTCTACGGTAAGTTAACAATCAACTCAGTTTAGAACTAGAGAGTATAACTTGTCTAGTAGTGAACAAAGAGTGAGAGTTATGGAACGCCAGATATTATTTATTGATGATGATCAGTCTTGTACTGACCATATGTTCCATACAGACTACGTAGATGACTATGTGGATGAGGAGTATTATAACCAGAGACTGTCTAGTTTGGAACAGAGATTGAGAGTTCTAGAACGCCACCAGAAATTATTTGGTGATGATGATCAATTTTGTAGTGACTCTCAGTTCCAAACAGAACATATAGATGACCCTGTGGATGATTTTGTAGATGATTTGTCTAATTCTATTGATGAATCTATCTCACAAGACCATTCACCCGACTTAGAGGTTGTTTCTAGACCCCTAGACTTCCAAAAGTTGCCTAATTTAGGGTTAGAGTTGTGTGCTTCTCAAGTTTTGTTGGATTATATTGCATCCAAATATCCAGAGGACTTGCCTATTCCTGACACTGTGCATGAACCAATTGATATTTCCCCAGTCCCAAATGTATCCCCTTATTATGTTCTTTACGCACTTCCCAGTGTAGTAAAAACTAGGTTTGGGGGTAATCACTTCTTTTTGATAGTTTCAGTGTCACCGTGTCAAAATAATATAATTGTGAAACTGTCATTTGTATATATTGTATTTTGGGTTGATCCCCAAATTTTCAGGTTATTAGTGTATGGGGATTCTTTCTGTACATATCCAGTAGGTAGATTTTTAGTTTCTTGTTTTTATTTTCTTTTAGGCATTTATTTATTTTTATTTTTAGTGTTCTTTGTTATTACTATCGTTTGATTTGTATGACAGAGAATACTGCTTTTCTTGCGTCAATCAGGTGAGACGTTCCAATCCCTTCTCTTTAATTTACATTTGTTTCTCGTATTTATATTTATTGCACACCATTCTAGGTTGCACAGTTTGAAACATTGAGGACAATGTTAAATTTAGGTTTGGGGGTAGAGTTTCAGAAAATTGATGCCAATAAAGAAACTCCGAAATTTAGAAATATGTGAACAATTCAGGTGACACTAACCATTCTAGGTAGATGGAAACATAGCTCTTATCTATAGGAATTGGTGTGCCCAGCTAAATGGTCTATTCATCTCTGAATGCACTCAGGTGTTAGAAATAACATGATAATCATTGAACAAGCATTTCTCGGAATCATCATAATCATATCACTTTCTATTTTTATTTTTGTAATTTTGTGTTTCTCTAAGTGATTTGGTGGGGCCCAGTATCAAATTGTTATCGCCGCCAGGATGAAATAGATTGTTGAGTTCACGCTCATTTTTAATTTTTATTCAATATGAAAAATAATGTGATAGTAATATGTGTGTGTTTCCCCTGTCTCCGTCGCCTAAGCAAGCGTGGAATGCAGGATCCATGGGAACTATCATGTATCAGCTAAAAAAAAAAATGAAAAAAAAAAGAAAAAAAAGAAAAAAAAAATATTATGTATATAAATAATAATAATAATAATAATAATAGGATTCATCCTGTACCGACCTTCAGACAGATATGGGTAACACCGTTCACCTTAGTCAACATATGCACCATTCATTATTTCTATTTTCATCTTCTAATCTATCCCTGTGTTTGAATTTAATGATTTCGATTAATATGAATGTTCAATGATTATTTGAGTAGAGTTGCATTTTTATATGAATTTTAGTACACTGAGTACAAACTTGTGTACAGTAGTTGGATGCATACCGGGTAATGACTCTTATAGTCGCAGAATTTAGTATGCCAACTTAATAGCTTGTTTAGTGTCAATCCTAAATCGTTCACAGGTAGCTAAAATTTGGAGTACAGGTTTTGTGGGTAAACCTCTTGTAAATCCTCACGAGACTATAACTCGTCCGCTAAGGCTACTTAGGGGTTTAAAGGCTTATTATATATGCTAAATATAGTCGCGGTTCCTGCGAAAGTGAGTTAGGATCTTTATTTTATTTTTATATTAGTTTTGCTCGAGGACTAGCAAAATATAGGTTTGGGAGTATTTGATAAGCACTTAATTTATACATTTTTACCTTCTAATTAATATTTGTTAGTACTTAATTTTGTATTAATATTATTGTTTTATTTCTTTAATAGACGGCTTGCATAGAATCCAATGTTATAAACTAAAGCATGGTTAGTGGCGTTTGTTAGTCTTCCTACATTATTTCTAATGAACTGTGTGTTAGAATTCGTCTAGGTTTGAAAGTCAGGTGTGCAGGCTAAGAAAGGAAGTCAGGTGAAGGTGGTTGACCGAGCAGTAGCTAGAAGACAGGGCTATTGTGGACGTTAGCTAGGGTGCAGAAGAGGCTGAACCGAGTACATACAAGATGAACGTGATTGGAGGTTGAAAAGCAAATGCTATGTATGGCTAGGGACAGCACAGTCAGGATCGGATGGTTGATTGGTTTCCAAAAGCTAAGAAAAGTGTACAAGCTATGCCAAAAAGGAGAAGGCTACGGACAGCACAGCTAGAGAGTTAGGGACAACACATCTAGAGAGTTAATCCACTCACGTGAAGAAGGCTAGGGTCCAAAGTGTAAGAACCTAAGATAAGCTATGCCAAAAAGGACGGCATGGAGACGTGATGGAAGTGTTGGAGCTAGTGGCTAGTAGGTGGATAGCTAGGTGAAAGTGGGGTATAACCTAAACTTCTATTGGGTGTACGTGATTTTGGGTAGGTTAAAAAAGAAAAGAAGAAGAGCTAGGATGGGCAGCTAGACCTAGGATAGTGCATATGGGAGAGATACGAATTGGTGTGAAGTACACACGTGATAGAGAGGAGTCAGGGGGTTAGGCTGTTTAACTTGAAAAGAAAGAGGTGTGGGTCTTTTGCTCTTTGGAGATTAAATTGAGAGACAGACACGTGATATTTGTGACATGATGGAGGTAAAGTAGGGTTCGGAAAAGCTAGTATAAAAGGACGGTTGTAGGAGACGATTTTGGGGGGTTCTGCTTTTCGGTCAATTTTAGAGGGTACATGAGGTTCTTTTTGGAGAAAACGAATTTCGGCTGAGAGATTTTCTCCTGTATACGGACGGAGATAGAGAAGAAAAGAAAAACGAGGAAGATCATCGATTTCTGGGTGACAACAGTGATACGGTTTAATCTACCTTTACTTCTATCTATTTATTTTATGGGTTTTAAGAAACCCATCTCCATGTCTAGCTAATTAATTTGTAACTAGGGTTCTATGTTGAAACCACTTTTGGTACTAGACCAATTAAATTGAATTATTAGGTAACAGACTATTATGATTTGAATATATTAATTCCATGATTTTGATTTATTAAATTTCATTAAACAATTGTGATGTCGTTTGATGGTACATGCTTGACCTAGGTTTTTGATGTTCCATGCTTCTGGTATACAGTTGTTGTTTTGAAAATCTACTTGTTGCAAATATATTTGTCTACTTATTTGATATTTCATGCTTGGGTTAAATCCTTTGATTGGGGTATGCTTAGAATAGCCAGATATTATTTGTGGACCTACTATTAGTTTCGTACAATTTTCTCGCTAACGCAATTTTATGGTGTATGCGTGAGACTAGAGCTTTTTGATGCACCATGTTTAGGGCGTCCCAGTGATATTTGCGACTCTAAATATTCATGAGTTATGTTTCACTTCAGTAATTAAATAGAAATAGTGGTGGATACTGAAAATCCTGGTTACCGACTCTCTCTACTCGGTCACATTTTATTAGTTTAGTTAGTTTATTATTTTATTTATCAATCTAAAAATCAAAAAAATATTCCTCTTGGTTAGTTTATTAGAGATATTAATTTCAGTATTTTCCCGCTCTCTGTGGGTTCGACCCGTACTTGCCGTTGTCTAGTAGTTAGACGCCGTACGATTGCGGTTATTATATTGGGTAATTCCAAATCACATCAATGACTCAAAATCTTCCTCACTTTGATGACAATACCTAGTGTATCCCTATGAACCCTTCGAGACGGAGCATGTACAAATTAATGTTTTTTTTTTTTTTAAGGAAATGAGAAATTCTCCTAATTTCATATTTACAAAAAATCAAATACATATAAATTGAGATATATGAATAAATACAAAAATATTAAATACATGTATTTCATCGGGGAGATCGATTTAGGGATGGTGTAAAAATTCGGAACCAACCATTTGAAAATTTCTTCACTGAATATTTTTTGTCTTCTTCGTTAAGATTAAAAATGCTCATATAGAGGAGTGATTTGCATTATACATCGAAATCGCGATCATATCTCGGAGCAATGGATCTTCATAAACATATAGATCTACGTCAAACCGATGTAAATTGCCCTCGGCTATATGTTTGAAACGATTGTGACAATCGATAGAAACAACTTGAAAGATATATGAAATTATTATAGAGATATATAATAAGTAATCTAATTGCCTAATACAGATCATCATATATGAAAATAAAATATATAAAAATATTCTGATAATCATTTAAATAGGGATTATAATTTATTATAGATATAAAATTACATACTAGTAAGAGATACTTATATAAATATTACCTAGATCTATCTGGTAAATCCAAGCAAATCTAGGTTCAAGACTGAAGAAAAAAAATGTTTCTAAAAGTTTTTATTTTCTTTACAAAAAACTGTTATTTTGGGGAATAGAAGAGGATTGATCCGCTAAGTAATATGTGCGATGACAATTGATAAGTGATGGAAATGGTATAGAGATGAGAGTAGAGGGTCAGAAATGATCAACACAAAGATTACATTGTCAATAAATCTAAATCATTCGGCTCTTATGAAGTTCATTTGGCATATCACCTTGGGAAATTCGTTTGTTTGTTGTTTTTTTTTGTTTTTTTTTTTTTTTTTTTTGACTATTATAGCTAGATTTTTGAACTCGTCTCTAAACTCCGCTAAGAAATTGAATTTTTACCTGGTCTGAAAAGGCTGTAGAAATTGTTGCAATTCAACTTGGTGTATGCTCCAAAAAAAAAAAAAAAAAAACTTAGTGTGAGTCGTGGTTGATTGGAAAGGTGATATAGTTAGGTTTGGCTGGAAAATTGGTGCGCTGATTGGGGATATTCTTTCGCAGAATTTCTCACTGGTATGAGGATACCAAGCGCAGCAATCAACAAAGGGTCTGTGAGTATGTTTCAGATGGAAAATGATCAAATGATTAATGATAGGAATTTCAAAAGAGATCCATATAGCTTTGCATGCAGATGACTAAGTTATTTGGGATGGCTTTAGGAATAGCTTAATCTCATTTAAAGTGTAGCACCATATTCTACATGTTCTTATAACCTCAATAGGATAGTGATATTATAGGCGGCTAACCAAAGCCCGAGTTGATGAATATTCTAAAATGTATGTAACTTAAGTAGTCTACATCCATGAAAAGCATCGGATCATTGAGGAGGTGCCGCTTTATGCCTATAAATATGTAACCTTAGTCTCAAAGCAAAAAACACTCAACCCCAACTTGGTAATTCAATCAATAAAATGCAGTTTATTCTCTTATGTCTTTTTACTTGTGTTTTATCTTAGTAGTAGTGAGTTTATCTCTACTTAGATATGGTTGTTATCTTTTTATCAACTATATTTTGTGCTAATTATGGAAATATTCGACTTGACTTTATACAATCGGGATAAAGTTTTTTGTTAGTTTATAGTTATTCATTTCGAATTATTTACTGTTTCAAGACATTTACCTTTCGATTTATATTATTTATGTTTTACTTTCTAAGTTTGTTTCATCCAGCACTTACCAGCTTTACTTTACTCGCTCCAAGTAGTTTTCCTTTGTTTTACATATTAAGCAATTTATTTCACCTAGACAACTGTAAGAGAAGTTGCTTTTGTGAGCCATCTATCTGAGGAACACATACATAAAAACTCACCTAAAAATTACAGTTAAAGCCTTTGTGGCTAAATTAGTGAAGTTTTCATATAAATAGTTACCAATTGTTTTTTTATTATTTATTTCATGTAAGAAAAACATGTCTTCTAAAAAATCCTTCCGTAAATATAAAATAGCAATCCGAACACTCGCATATATGTCCGTAAAACGCATGTGCACCAGATATTAGTTTGGAGTAATCTTGAAAAGCTAGAATTAGTGTGTGTTGCCTTAGATCCGGAGATAGTATATATACATTGATTTCCATTCCACAAGTAAGTTTTTCGCAGTTAACAACTACGGTATGTAAACCCCCTGAATAATAGTATGTTTACATCTGGAAAGCATTTACATTTCTTAAAGATAATTGTTACGACGTGTAATTGATGAGTAGTAGCAACGTCTGTGTCCGAAACGCACTTATGTCCATATTCATTTAAGCCTCGAAACCGAATGACCAAAGAGAAAACTTTTTCATCAGTCAAATAATCTCAAAGCCAGCAGAAGAAATCCGCTTTGCAATACACAAGCTTGGGTTTACGGTGTCTTTGTAATGACACGACCCTCGAACGATATTGTCCTTCTTTAGCTACTACTCACTAGGGTTATTCGGCAGTGTGGAGTTTTGAATGGGAACCAATAAGGTCATCTTGCAGTTGTTTTCCGGAAGGTCATCAATCTCTGGATTTCTCCCAGTCCGAACACGCTTAACTGCGGAGTTTTTTGTTAACTCTGGAGCTAATTGTGCTAAAAAAACCTCGGTGTCAGGAAAGGACAAACCATTACCTATATTTCATTCAACGAACTCTACCTGCCTAATTAGGGTATTATAATACCACCGCCTTAAATTGGAGTCGTCCCCGGCTCCGGAATATATACAAGCCTAGATCTCCAACGTTCCCTGCCATTCATGAGACCAGTACCTGGACCAACCCGTCCAGCGTACTCTCCTACCCTCGACATGTGAATCATCATCGACTTTGATACCATTTATATAATGACCCGATATCCACCGATATTGTCCTCACTTAGCCAATGTGTTCATCTGGCAGTATGGGAATTTAAACGGGCACCGCTGTGGTTATCCAACAGTAGCTTCCCGGGAGGTCACCATCTCTGGATTGCTCCAGTCCTAACATGCTTAACTGCAGAGTTTTTTTTCAACTCTGGAGCCAATTGTACTGAAAAGGCATCGGTGATACAAAATGACAAACCAGTATTTTATAGTTAAACGTGCTCGAGATGGGATCAATCCAGTGATGGATGATCTCTCGGGAAGATGTTGCTAAATAACCACAGTAGTACCTATTAAAAATCTCATATTATCGGATGACCGTAGTGGCTAAGTGGGGACAGTATCGATGGAGGGTCGAATCATTACAGTCTCAATTCCAGAATGTAAAGCAGAGTTCTCGTTAGAAATCCAGCTATTAAAAAAGCCTAGCACCCAATCATCCAACTAGCTCCCACAACATCGGAATTATATAACTGATTAATATGAGGGAGGAAATACAACATGTCACATGCAACTGGTTTGAAGCACAAAGAACTAGAGAAGGTGAACACCACGATCACCATAACAACGGGTCTGGAATGCGAGGGCAACATCGATTTATGAAGGATCGAATGGAGGATCAAAGAAGCACCTTCTGAAATAATAGAGAAACACCGCAGCAAGCAGGCGGCCACAGGATGAGGAAATACAAAGCAAGAACATACCGATTTGGATACCTGTAGACATCAGAATTGGTAAGCAACAAGGAAGCTCGGTCGTGGAACAATTATCCAAAATCAAATTCGACGCAATACTGAGCCGATTTATGGACCCGACTAACTGATAGAATTGATGGTTTGTATCAAGAAATTGATTGTAATGAAAATCAAGAAATATGTTCTTGTTCTTGATAGAAGATTAGAGAAACCCACTTTTGTTATTCGAACCTTGCTTTATGATTTGATGAGAAATATGTTCTTGTACAGGAACTCCTGGAACTCTTGAAAATTGCTAATGTACACTTAGCAATTCTAACTAACTAAACACTCTAACTAACGTAGACTAATCCAACATCTAATATGATCTATCTTACACTAATCCAACAACTAATTTAAGCTATCCTAAGCCTAGTGTAAAGACGGTGTAAGAAGGAATATGTTACATGCTATTATGCCCCCTCAAACTGAAGTAATCAGGCAATGGCTGGACATTCAGTTTTTCCCTTAACAGTGAGAATCGAGGACCTGCGAACCCCTTCGTGAAAATTTCAGCTGCTTGATCAGTAGTGGAGATGTACGAAACGGTCATGCATTGGAATGAACCAGTTCTCTGACAAAGTTGTAGTCGACAGAAAGATGTTTCATACGAGAATGAAAAACTGGATTTGTGGAATAAGAGATTGCGCTTATGTTGTCACATAGTAGCTTTGGAGTATTACTTGTTGTAATGTGCATGTTAGTGAGAAACTTACATAGCCAGACTACCTCAGCAGCTGCATTTGCAAGACTGCGAAATTCTACCTCTGTTGAAGACCTGGCTACAGTTGTCTGCCTCTTGCTGGACCAAGAAATAGGACATGTACCAAGAAATAGACAGTACCCACCAGTACTTCTGCGAGAGATTGAATCCCCAGCCCGATCTGCATGACTAAAGCCATTGACAGAGAGACTCCCCTTTGTGAAGTATAACCCAAAGTTTAGTGTACCTTTAATATACCTCAATATTCTTTTTGCTGCAATTAGATGAGCTGTATTTGGTTTTTGCATGTGCTGACAAACTTGGTTAATAGCATAACAGATCTCTGGCCTTGTCCAAGTCAGGTATTGCAATGCCCCTACTAGAGATCTATAAGGAGATGGATCAATGAGAGATTCTCCAACCAGATCAGTTAGCTTGAAGTTGGTTGGAATTGGAGATGAACAGGGCTTGGCAGCACTCATGTCATGCTTTTCTAATAAGTCCAGAGCATACTTTATCTGGGACAAGAATAATCCTGTTTGGTTCCTTTTAACCTCAAGACCCAAGAAGTAATGTAGTGAACCCAAATTCTTTACAGGAAAATGAGTTTGAAGTGTAGAGATACAGTCATTGCAATAAGATGAAGAGCTTCCTGTGATGAGTATGTCATCAACATAGATGCGGATGTCAGTAGTTCTGGTTCCCATCTTCTGAACAAAGAGATAAGCATCAGCAGAAAAAAGAATGAACCTATAAGAGAGTAATACCTGTTGCAACTTGGCATACCATGCTCTTGGAGCCTGCTTCAAACCATACAATGATTTATTGAGTTTGCAAACATGAGTTGGATTGGCCTCATCAATAAAGCCAGGAGGCTGTGACATATAGATGTCCTCAATTATATCACCATGAAGGAAGGCATTACTGACATCTAATTCGTTGATTGACCAATTACAAGTAACTGCAATGGCAAGTAGAGTTCTGATAGTGGTGGGCTTTGCCACAGGACTGAAAGTTTCTGAGTAGTCAAGTCCCTCTTTCTGATGAAAGCCCTTAGCCACCAGTCTTGCTTTGTACCTATCTATGTTTCCATCTGGCTTATATTTGATTCTAAACACCCACTTACAACCAACAAGGTTCATAGAATCATGATAAGGTACCTTTGTCCATGTGTTTGCATGTTGTAATGCATTGTACTCTTTTGCTAAGGCATGTCTCCACTTTGGATTCTTGTTAGCCTGGCTGAAGCAAGTTGGAGTTGGTTGTGGAATTTGATCTACCAAGGCAGTAGAAAGACAGTGTCTACTTAAGTAAACCTTGGGTTTGAAAATTCCTGACTTAGTTCTTGTATTCATAGAGTGATTATTAGAAATATCATTTAGTCCATTTGGTGTAACAGATGAGTCCATGTGCACATGTGCCAATTCAGTAGAATGCAAAGAAGAGTCATCAGGCAGAATAGTAGAAACATCTGTAAAAAGAGAGATAACTTTGGGAAGATGTGAAATGACACAGGATGACTTAGTTATGTCAGGTTTAGGAGAATGAACTTTTCTAAGACGAAACACAGATTCCTGAAATCTGACATGTCTGGAAATATAGACCCTTCCAGTAGTGGGATCTAGACATTGATATCCTTTTTGAGATGTGCAATAGCCTATAAACACACAAGATATACTTCTAGGAGCTAGCTTTGTAGGAGCATATGGTCTCAGCCATGGAAAGCACAAAGACCCAAAGGTTCTCAAGAATGTATAGTCAGGTGCTTGTTGAAATAGTGCCTCAAATGGGGATTTATAGTTTATTGACTTAGTGGGAAGCCTATTGATTGTGTAATTAGAAGTAGCGAAGGCATCTATCCAGAAGATATCACCCAGGCTAGACTGAATCAGAAATGTTCTTCCAACATCCACTAGATGTCTGTGTTTTGATTCAGCAACACCATTCTGTTCAGGTGTATGCGGGAAAGAAAAATCATGTTGGAGTCCCTCTAGTGCTAGAAAAGAGGACAATTCCTTGTTTAAGAACTCACCCCCACCATCAGTTCTTATTTTCTTTATACAAAGTTGAAGTTGTTTTTCTATGAACACTTTGAACTTATAAAATATTTGTTTAAACTCATATTTGTCAGATAGAGGAAATAGCCAGCTATATTTAGAGTAGTCATCAATGATAACTGCATAGTAACTGAAACCAGACCTTGACATTACAGGACTAAGACCCCGTAGATCAATATGAAGTAATTTTAAATGAAATGAACTGAAAGTAGAAGACATTTGGAATGGCAATTTATGACTTCTTCCTAGAAGACACTCATTACAAAAAATTGGATTTTTAGTAACATATGGTAATGAAAGACATTTGGAGATGCATTGCATGGTTTTGAAAGATGGATGAGCAAGCCTCCTGTGCCAAATCTCAGAGGTGATTGAAGTTGGAGCTGTTGAATAAGCTTTTGGTGGTGACTGTTGGAGAAAGTGAATGGGATAAAGCCCATTATTGTGAGGGACTTGTAAAAGTGTCTTCCCAGTGATCAAGTCCTTCACAGAAAAACCAATGGAGGTAAAGGTTATGGAGCAGTTGTTGTCAGTACAGAACTTGTGGACAGATAGCAAGTTTTGTGTTGCGTTTGGCACTAGAAGTATATTGTCCAAAGTAAAAAGATGATCTGTAGTGGATTTTAAAGAACATCCAGAATGAGTTATAGTCATACCTTCTCCATTGGCAGCTTGTATCCTGTCAGTACCTTCATACTTTGTTGAAGTAGCTTAAAGTTCAGCTTTATTATGAGTGATGTGATTATTAGCCCCAGTGTCTGCATACCAAGGGTTCTCTCCCAGAACATTTGTTGAAGCTAACATTGCAGATAGATGGTTTGGTGTATGTGCACTGTAATAAGAGATGTTTAATCTATTCTTGCATTCTAGAGCACTGTGACCAGGTTTAGTGCATATTTGGCAAACCAACATTGATTGAGATGATTGATGAGATTCCAATGGATATTTATGTGCATAAGTTGTTGGTGAAAATCCTGGACCCCTACCAGAAAAAGAGTTTCTCCTATTGTAATTGTTGTGCCCAAATCTAGGACCTGTATTAGAAAACCTGGGATGTCCTCTGGCACCAGAATGTATATCCCTACTAAATGAGCTTGTGTCTCTGCCATAAGATTGTGAATAGCTATTGTATCTGGAAGATTGATTTCTAAAAAGAAATTTTGTTGAATTTATTTGAGCAGTAAAAGCATGATTGGCAGAGTTAGTAAAGAGATTAGAATTTCTCTGACTTATGACTGCTTCTTCACTAAGCAAATTATTGTGAAGTTCTATGCATGAAATTGGTGGATATCTATGTCTCATAGATGTTGCAAATGGGATATAGTCAGAATTAAGAGCAGACAATGTAACCACCATTAGTTCTTTATCAGACACTATTTCACCACCAGCAGCAAGTTGGTCTGACAATGTTTTGATTTCATCAATTAGAATTGGTATAGATTTATTACCTTGTTTAACTGCAAGAAGCTTGGTGCGCAGTTGGATTGAATGGGTTGAAGAGGATCTAGCAAATCTTTCTTCAATGTGAGTCCAGAGTTTATGAGATGTTTGTGAAGTAGCAAAATGTGCAATGACAGAATCAGAAATTGTACTATTAATCCACATAATGATTGTGGAATCTTCATCAATCCAGTCAGAATATAATGAATTTTCCACACCGTTAACTTGATTTCTTGAATTAGTGAATTGTTCTGGGCAGGTGTAAGATCCATCTAAGTATTTCATGATTTTGAATTTTCTTATAACTGGTAGCATGAGATTTTTCCAGATGAGAAAATTATCCTCTTTTAGTTTAAGAGAAATAAAATTGGTAAGTTGATTCAGAGGCACCTTTGTTATTGAATTTGCAGTTGGGTTTTCCATTGTTTATGGGAATTCACGAATCATAGGATAGCAGAAAGGAAATCTTGAGGATTAGAAAGAAAAATTGAAAAACCTAAAGCTCTTATACCATGATAGAATTGATGGTCTGTATCAAGAAATTGATTGTAATGAAAATCAAGAAATGTGTTCTTGTTCTTGATAGAAGATTAGAGAAACCCACTTTTGTTATTCGAACCTTGCTTTATGATTTGATGAGAAATCTGTTCTTATACAGGAACTCCTAGAACTCTTGAATTGCTAACGTACACTTAGCAATTCTAACTAACTAAACACTCTAACTAACGTACACTAATCCAACAGCTAATATGAGCTATCTTACACTAATCCAACAACTAATTTAAGCTATCCTAAGCCTAGAGTAAAGACGGTGTAAGAAGGAATATGTTACATGCTATTACTAACTTCGACGTAGAGCAAGCAATAACCATAAAGACAATAACCGAAGCAATAACAACGCAGACATCGACACAAAGCAAGTAGACAGACTAAGACAAAGGTAGCCATGTGAGGAAAAGAACTACAGCAACACCGACGACCAAAGCAACGGACGGCCGGCGTAGTGGCATCCACGAACGACGAGGCGATAAAATCAACCAGGAAAGAAAATGGTTGACTATTTCTAAGCCAGTAAGCCTGTCTTTACGATTCAAATAATGAAATAATATGATAGCAGTATGTTACATAACAATTCAGTAATTATTTTTCAAAAGATACAATCACCATGTTTAGATAACATCAAAAAAAAAAAAACCAGGATTTGCGTCTAATTCATTATGTTCTTCCCGTGACGAACCTTAACATCCTGACACGGGATAGTTTAAATAATCTTATCATGTTTCCTCCGTGATAAACTTTCGTATCGAGAATGCGTAAAATAAATAATTTCAGGATATCCTCTCTGCTACGAACTTTCCCGTTCGGAAAAAATATAGTTTAAATAATTTTATCATGTTTTATCCGCAACAAACTTTTGTGTCCGAGGATGCGTGAAATAAGTAATTTTATTATATTCTCTCTGCGACCAACCTTTACATCAGGAGAAGGGACGTTTTAAATAATCTAATCATGTTTCTTCTGTTACAAACTTTTGTGTCCAGGGACGAGTAGAATAAACGATTTCATATGTTTTTTCTACGACGAACCTTCACGTCCAGATAAGAGATAATAAATAATCTTATAATATTTTCTCTGTGACAAACCTTTGTGTTGGGGGATACGTAGAATAATAATATCAGTATGTACCTCGATAAATTACGTCCTGAAAATATATAATGTATATAATTTTATCATGTTTCCTACATGATAAACCTTGGTGTCCAGGGACGCGCAAATAAATAACTTCAGTATGTTTTCTCTACGAAGAACCTTCACGTCCGGAGAAGAGATGGTTTAAATAATTTTATTATGTTTCCTTAGAGACAAACCTTCATATCCAAAGTATGCGTAGAATATTTCAGTATGTTCTCTCCACGATGGACTTTTACGTCCGGAGAAGAGATACTTCAAATATTTTTATCATGACCTTTCATGATAGTAAAAACATTAAAGGAGGGTATGTTTTACCATGTTGACCATCGAAAGGCAATACAACACTGACCTCATATATCACATCAAAAATCTAGACAAGAATCAAGAGAACAACCCAACAACACTGGCCCAATAACTAACTTAACTAACCGAATCTTTTAGTATTATTTCAGGCTTCCCAGGTATATTACAGACATCCCCAACAGACCAACGCCATCTCCAACAAAAAGAAAACGTCAGCGAATTCAAACTATATAGGCACGAAAAGTTTTTTATCGTTACGAATGCCCCTAGTCCGACAATACGGGGACATAACAAGAAATCCATATCGTGATCAAATGGATGATGATTTTGATTGTCTCTGAATGTCATCATGAGGATGTGGTGGGGGGGGTGGGGGGGGGGAGGGGGGGACTCCCCTTCCTGATGAACAAAGGAGGAATAATAAAACCACTATGGGGAAGAAAAGGGAAGAAAAATTCTCGACTAACGTGAATGCTTTTTGGGGGGGGTTGGCGACCTAAACTTAGGCGCGACAGTATAAACAACGGGTTGGGATAGTAAGTGATGTATAGGTCTTCCCAATTCCGGATGGGATTTAAGTGACAAAAAAATCTGCCCAGCCGAAAAAAAAAAACCTACTACTACAGTATAACATTATTATGATATAAAATATTTTGGGAAACATCGTTTACCTTTGTTGTAAGCATGAGAACTTTTTTTTTTGAACAGTGTTATTAAGGGGTATCGTAAGAATCACTTTTCCTATTGGAATATTCATTCTAAATTGGAAAAAAAATATATAGATTGTTTGAGTGCATATCTAAGAATTCTCTCTTCTATGATCTTTTGATCATTTTAAATGTCGAATAAAATTCTCTTAATTTTAGTTTTTATAACTTATATCTCCTTGTAAGTTTTGCTAAGATCCATAAAAAATCATTTACTTGTAAAGGTAAAGCTTGTGTTATTCTCTTTGAAGGATGACATCAAATGGGGGAGAGTTGTTAATTGAACTTGTGCTTAATATACATATATTTGTGGAGAGTGTGACTATGGAATTTAGGAGAGAAAAGTACCTTTAATCTCTTCATGGTGAAAGTAACTAAGTTTTCTTGTAAAACTTGTTGGAATCATTGTTGTTGGTCTGGTTGATTTTTTAGTTTTATTTGTTCTCTTATTGGCTAAATTTATGTGGAACCCAATTCTCATCGTCTTTGTCAATTTTGTGATAAAAAAGAGAAGAAATATTAGTAGTCTTCTACTAGTGATATATGGCTTTTTGAAGCAATGTCTAAGGGGATTAAATTATGTGTTTAATGTCAAATCTAACATAGAAAGACAGGTAAAGATGATATGGCCATAATTTATACTTATTTATTACCTAATTTATATTTAATATTACTTAATTTTACATTAATTTTATTACTTTTATATTTTTATAGGTTATATGCTTAAAACCCGAAATTTTAAGGAAAACAATTAAACAAGTCTAATTGGACTAAAGTACTAGTAACACAAGCATCTCATGGAAAGAACCGGATCACGTTGGCTGGCGGCTATACGAAGCTCAAATTAATTATAAAACAGATGCCATTCTCACCTTTATAAACAGATTCAAAAACTATGAGGTTGGTCCACTTTTGGATTTTGAAAACCAATTTGAATTTGGGTAGCTGATGACGTGCATACAAGAATTGAAATAAAGGTGGCAGTGGAAGGTTGGCTGGTGGCTTTGAAAGGCGTGAGGAGTGGCTCGGTTGGTTAGATATTGAGGGAAGGTGGTGACGTGGAAGGAAAGTGTGAGAAAAAGAAAAATATAAAAAGAGAAGGTGTACTTATTCAAGAGACTTTTGGTTTCTCTCTGACGACGGCCGACTCCTTTTTATTTTGGAGAAACAGAAAACGAGGGGGTGGTGAAGAGAAAGGAACAGACTGCTGCGAAGGCTTTGGAGCTCAAGAGCAAAGAAGAAGGAGCAATCGGTCATCGGGTGATAATTATGACGATTGTTTATTTTCTCTACTCATTGTTATTTATTTTAATAGGTTTTAAGAAATCTGTATCCATGTTTTGCTAACTTTGTATCTAGGGTTTTACTGTGAAAACCATTTATAGCAATCGACCATAATTGAATTAAAAATATTTGATGTTAGGCTTTTTATGAATTGAATTTAATTCTTTAATTATTCTATTGATTTTATAAAGAATATAGGCTGTTGTTTGCCGGTTTTGTACGATACAATAACCCAAATGCTTAAATATTTAAATAGATTTACAATTCTTATTTGTTTTAGTATTTGATAAACCATGCTTAGGTTAAATCATTTGATTAGACGACACAAATAATAAGACCTATAGTAGAGAGTTTTAATAATTTTTTTGTCCTTGTAATTTGATAATTCATGCTTGGGAGACTTTGAAGAGTTATACTTAGGAGATGCGGGTGATATTAGAAAACTCTACTTATAATAGGTGTAGCAATAGAACAAAGAGATAGACACATTTTTAGAGTTGCAAAAAATTTTCAATAGCGAATAGAAATAGTGGTGGAATCCATAGACCCTGGTTACCAACTCTCTTTCTTGTTATATATTTTTAGTTTAGTTAATTTTTACTATTTAATTCATATTTCTAAAAATCTCAAAGTTATCATTTCTGGTTAGTTTATTAAGAATATTGATTACACTATTTTCCTGCTCCATGTGGGTTCGACCCATATTTTCCACTTCTACATTATAGACGTCGTACGATTGCGGTTATTATAAATAGGTTTTCACTTCTATCAAAAGACTAATGGGGATTTCATATCAAAATGTTGAAGTAGTATCACTTTATTTTTGAAAAGGTACATTGTGTTTTAAGTAATTAAAGATACTACTCATTGAGATAACATCAACGCGCGGAATTCGTATCATCCTTACAAACTCTAGGGAGAGTTTTTGTTATCTCTTGCAATACGAATCCTTCAACTGCAGTTACTCATTGAACACATGCAGAATCTTAGAAAAACATTAAAGATTCGAGAAATCAATAAAACACTATTAAGATTTTGCTGAAAGTCATACTTATAAAAGTCAATGTGTATTTTAAGTTTTGTCACTAGAACTGACAAAGGGTGAGATTGTTAGAGCGAATGCTCGGTTGAACCTACATAACTTTGAATGTCAAGTATGTTGTCATATTTTAGTTTCCAAAATTTATTTCTTGATTTAGCATACTAAAGCCAGCTTCGGTTCAGAATACATTAGGTAAAAGAATTTTAGTATTTTTGAGTTATTTAAGACGCATGAAAAATTGAAGATCACACAAAAATATCAATTTGAAGAACTTCATCAAGTAACAAATATTGGTCTTTCCTTTTGAACTCGTTTCCATCTATATATCTATTTATCATAGCAAAAGTCGAGGACTTTAGTAAACGATCGTAATCAACGAAGATCATATCATATATTAGCTTCTTGTTAAGTCTACTGATGTTTCGACTTCCAAGCACTTGCTTGTCTAGATTTCGTAATCTTGAGAGAAAATCACAAGAGTTAATGAAAATCTCAAGGCTTACAAATTCATTCTTGATTTTGTAAGGTTTTGTTTTGGTAGTTTACTACTAATGATTTTCAATCACTTGAGTTCACGAACCTAAGATTTGAGTTTATGAACCTATAACTTGTAGAAATCATATAATAAGGTTAATAAGTCACTTGAGTTCGCGAACTTATTAAAAAGAATTTTCTTTGACACCTTTTTTACATTTGAGTTCGCGAATCTATTACGGTGAGTCCGCGAACCTAATGAAGAAAACTTCTCCTGAGCTTCAAATGTCAGTTGAGTTTGTGAACCTAACATGGTGAGTTCACGAATCTAGTAAAGAAAATTTCCCTTAAACGCAAATAAAGTTACGGGAGCATTCAAAAACTTGATTTACAACCTAATATGTTGAATTCGCGAACCTAACAATTTTTCGAATGCTCCTGTAACTTTATTTGCGTCTGAGTTCGCAAACCTATTTTCTTGAGTTCACGAACTAAAATTTAATGAGTTCTATGTTTTCTCTAATTTTTCCAAAGACTCAACAGTGAGTTCATGGACTTAAAAGTTTAATGAGCCAGCACATAACTCTATATATTCGGGACCATTCATTATTCTTTGAGTACTCAAGGCAAACTTTTCGCACACTTTACGAATTGCTATTTCTTAGCTAATTCCTTTGGTTGGAAAGTCTAATTTTTTTCTTGGAAGCTTGAAGTTGTCTATGGTAGTAATTCTTTTCATAGAATTGACTTAATCTAAACAATTCTCTACAACTTCAAACCATAGAAAGAACTTCCTTGCAAGTTAAGTTCCTTCCAAAGAAATAACTTTTTGGATCTCAGTAAACGAATTTGATTTAGCAATTGATAATTAACTTGGGTTGCAAAAAATTCATTTCATATATTTTAAGCAACCCATCCCTGATTGTTCACTATAAATTGGAGACATAAGTAACACAAATAACTTAAACCCTACAATCATATGTATCTTATTGCAAAGTTTGTCCTCCAAAGACCTAGGATCTTCGTGATTTAAGTTTCGACTTTGAAAGACTTCACTCGGGATTCGTGAAGCACGAGTTCACCTATCTTAAAGAAATATAGTTGTGTAACCTGTATTTGTATTTGTGTTGCGTATAATTCTTGTCTATTTTAAGGTCCTTCTTTTCTGATATAAGGTCTTTCAAGAATTGCATATCAAATCCAGGTTTAATAAAAAAAATTACAGACACAATTGAGTATAACTGTTATCTATTGAAATCATGTTTGTGAGTTTTCCACAAGAATACATCATAGGTTAAGTTCTTGATTGTGATTTTTATGTAGATAGAAGGTTAGGTATCTATAAGTTCTGAAGAGTATAAACCCTAATCTTGGATTTAGATTCGTCTAAATTTAGGGAATTTATTTCTACGTCCATGATCGATAATCAGGAAGGAAATCACCAGCCGTATATTGGAGGCAGGGTAGCACTAGTTTTCACGACAAACTGTGCAGAAACTCTTAGGGTTGTAAAGGACATCAGCTAGGGGAATTAAGTGTGTAGGTTCTTGTGTGAATCAAGAGATGTAGAGGTACAACTGCAGCAGAGTAGCTCGGGGGGTTTATTCTTTCTCAACTACATTCCAGACCGAAGTCTTATACTAGGCTAGTATTTGTAGTGGCTTGATACAGTGTGCGTTCAAATTGGACGAGGTCCCGGGGGTTTTCTGTTTGCAGTTTTCCTCATTAACAAAATTCTTGTGTGTGTGCTTTTACTTTTCCACATTGAAATTTATCCTTAGTTGTTAAAAGCACTACCGTAGTTCACATTCTTATACAATATAAAAATTAGTGGTGGTGTACTTGGTACCTTCTCCTTTTTAAAAAGTATACCTGAAAAAACAACAAAGATAATTGAAGTTAAATAACTTCCCCATCTATATAGTTGGATTAAGTTTTACGTTGATGATATGTATTTTAGAAATCCAGGTTTAACAGGCTTTGGAGTTGTTTTGTAAAATGATCAAAGCTTAGTTAGATGTTGTCATGAGTTCATATATATTGGCATTGATAACTCAATCAAAGTTAAATTTTGTGGAGATACCCACGCTTTCACAATTACGGAATTTCGTAACATTCGTGCATTTAGTTCGAGTGTGATTCCATGTAATTCATTTTAACTATTTCGATTACTTTTTTGGTCCCTTGAGCCGATGTCTTATCTAAGTTTGACGGTATTCCTACTGCACCATGTTGGTGGAATTTCTTCGCCGACGATTATGACGTGATAAGGGAGCAACTATTCCGTTAAAAGTTATATTTCCTTTGTCATTTTACTTTTAAAAGACCTTCTCCGTTTGAAGGCCAGGTGGCATGACCTTCCTCTCTCATTTGATTAATAAATTGTCTTCTTTGGTTTTGCTAAAAAAAATAACTTACAGACGTCGCTAATATTAGATTTTACTTTATTTTTGAAATCCATGTTATCTATAATACGTATGTATATGCTTTTTAATTTCCCGAAACTGAATAAATACATGAAAATATATAAGAGTGACTGTAATAAAAATACAATTAAACAACAACATTTGCATACGAGTGATGAACTACACGAGAGAAGTATTCATGGCAAACGTCACCACCAAGAAAGTCTCTCTCTTCCGAAACCATTTCACATAGCTAGTTAGATTTCCCGGGGGACTAGTACGCATTAAAAATTTAATAGGAAATGTTTAGAGAGGTTTTATTACCGTTCAAACAAGTCATCATAATACCCACAATCGTTGTGTTGCAGAAACAAATAATTAACAATATTATTCTGTGGAGGACATGCATATGGTCTTCCATGAATAGTAAGCCTATAATTAGCATGTACGATAAGACTGTGTCCAAAACAGGTCATATCAATCAGCGCCATGAATAGTGTATTGCTAAATTTAGTAAGTATTAAGAATTTTCCTTTAAATTTTGTAAGGTAATGAAATGTATGGTAATGGTCTAGACACTTTGTTCATTAACCGAATACATCTAAAAATAAAAAATAAAATATCAACCAAAAATCATCTCCTTATTAAGGGTCCCAACGATGATTTTTATTTCTTCAGAAACATTTTAATCAAACAATTATTTCGTTGAATTACCGATCAAAAAAATAAATAATATTAACGGGTTGACTTTGATAGTTACCGAGTCTAGCTAGGTAACAAACCACCAATGGCGCCCATGGCTAGGGTATTGATTTTATGCATGGCAACGGCATTTGTGTGTTCGTTGTTGTTGGAATCAACTTTAGCCAAGACTATCAATTACGGTGATTTGATCCCCGATGTTCCTGGTGAACACTGTGTCGGAAAAATGTGTCGGATAAAGAATAGACCTCGCCCAACCGCTCCATATACCAGAGGGTGCGAGAAATCACAAAGATGCAGAAGCACGCCTGGTGCATACGATGAAGAAGATGAAAAAATTGAGAATCCATCACCTAAACCATCGCATAAACGATCGCATAAACCATCGCCAAAGGGAGGCCACGGTAAATTCAAAAGTGTATAGCTTGATTAAAATGTTTCCCAAACTTGTTCAATTTACTTGGATGAGTAATAAATAACTAGGGATCTCTTGTATTTTCCTAGTGGAATAAGCTTAACGTTTTATGCATATCTTTTTTATTTCATTAATTTATATGTCATCGTTTGTTGAAATTATTTTTTTCTTTTTTGATGAAAAGAGGGGTTTTAAAAAGCCCATAAAACTTATTTATTAGATTATCTTATTTAAATAAGGTTTAAATTATTAAATAATCTTTAATTTTTTAAATGTTGAATATCGAATTTAGATCATTTTCTAGATATCAACGGTTAAATAGCCTAATAAAAAATACAATTGAATACCGAAAGTTCTAATGATGATATTCCTGCAGATTAACAATCTAAAAATAAAACTTTCATAGAATAAACATCTAAAACATATAAACGCAATCTCCTAGATAAATGAAAAACAGAAAGAAATATAAAGCAACACAAATTTTACGAAGGAAAACGACAAAATAAATTCAACCTTAATACAAAGTAAATGGAATTATTTTAGACACATAAAAATCTAACACAATATAAAAAGAATGTTAGCCTCGAAAGGATATGTGGTTTCAGTAACGGCTAATCAAATTTTCTCTAAATGCTCTTTTGCTAAGGATTTTATAAAATTGTTTTGATTATATTTTCAAGGTATAGATGCAATCAACACTATCTCCGAATTTTCATGGGATCACAGAAGATTAGACACCATGCACCCAAGTTCAGAACTTGCTTTGACAACAACAATTCCAAGGAGTCACAAAGGCCTGAAATGGTTGATTACTTGTTTTACATGCAGTTTTGTTTGATTGTTTTTAAAGTTTATTTTGCCACTCTTAATTGATAAATCGAATAATTTAGTTCTTAATTACTACTTTGACAAACCTTTAGGCCATTGCGCCTCTCATCGGGATGCCGAGCTGTAATATCATTTCTGCATCCTTGCTTTTCCACGACACAAATTATTTCTTGTAGAAGACATAAACACCAATACCATTGATCAGGAGAAAACGTTATCAAGCTCAATAATTCGAATAACCAATAAGCGTCTAACTAAATACACCCCATTCTATAATTTTACATATACACCATATTAGTTTGTAGCATATAAAACACCTGACGAATTTGAGGGCTAACAAAAATTATTTAGGGGATACTTTTTTAAAACCATCCAATGGGAGAAGCTAAGAGGTAACTTAGGGGTATATAAATTACCATAAAACCTTTTATTAATCTAATTATTACCAAATATCTTTCATTTATAAAACCTAAACCTAAATCTATTTCACACTTTCACCATTCAAATTTCCAATTCTCTTCTTTTCCTCTCAATTTCAAAACTACCGATTACTCTTCAAACTACCGATTTTCCACCATTTTCTTCTCATCTTCAACTGATTAATCGTAAACCAATTCATCGTATAATCGTAAACCAATTAATCGTACTTACTACAATCTAAAGATGCCTCGACAAAAGCAAACATCTCGTCAACCTCCTAATGCAGAGTGGCCGCCATTTGCCCAATTTACAGGAGATCGAGAAATTGTTCAAGAACAAAGCGATGAACGCGATGAGGATGAAGTAGACACGGAGTCCGGATACGAAAATCTGCCTTTCCAGCAGTTGATGGCTCCAATAAGGTTAGGGGTTTACCATGATTTGTGTTTATATTGCTTAAATCGCTTGAATTAGTGAGTAGAATACCAAGGGTTTTAGGTGCAGTAGCATAATCGGTAGTTTCGTGGTTGTATTAAACTACCGATTGTGGCAGTGTTCTTCACTGCTCATGAAGATCATGCACAATCGGTAGTTATCTTTAGGTTAAAGCTACCGATTGTTCTTCTGTATAAAAAGTTCGTAATAATCGGTAGTTTTGTATAGGCTTAAACTACCGATTGTGAGTGTTCAGTGAACCTCAAAAACACCCATCACAATCGGTAGTTAGATTTAGACATAAACTACGATTATTCTACTGGATGCAAAAGTAGTGATAATCGGTAGTTTCGTTTAGTGTTAAACCTCCGATTGTGCTAGTTAGTGATCCTCAAAAACATCGATCACAATTGTTAGTTATTTTTACACCTAAACTACCGATTATTCTACTGGATCCAAATTTATTGATAATCGGTAGTTAAATTTTTTATATAACTACCGATTGTGTATGTATCCATAGACTTTTGTGTTCCCATTTTTTATGCACAATCGGTAGTTAATGTAGAGCCCGAGCTAGCGATTGTGAACTATCGGTAGTTAAGTTGTTTTTTGTACTACCGATTATACACAAATCGGTAGTTAAGTTGTTTTTTTTACTATCGATTGTTAATCATATGTTGAGTTCAACTTACTTTGTCTACCGTTTTATATACTGAAATAATTGTTCTTTATCTTGTATCAAAAAAGGGAAAGGCGATCAAAGCAATCCCACGATACAATTCTATCAGGGCCTCGTCGTGGAGGCAGTAAGAAGGTTACCGCTAGTGCTAGACGACAAAAGAGTGCTAGCCAAAACGAAGAAGGGGGACCAAGTGCTCATCAAGCTCAACACTTCGAAGGAGGTGGACCAAATGCTACCCAAGAAGAAGAAGAAACTGGTACAAAGAAACAACCAAGGAAGAGACGAGGACACAAGGTCCCCGACTCTCTGAAGATTAAGGGTCCCCGACAAGGTCAAATCCCCGGGCTCCCAAGAGACGGAGGACGTCTATTGTTTGGCTACAAGGATTCTTGGGCCAAAGAAATCTACTCTACCGAGGTAATAATTATAAAACACCATTCTTAACATATTGTCTTCTTATTCGTAGAAGTGTTAACTTTTATTATAATTGTTTTTAATTCGTCGTGTATATTAGGACCATTCTAATGCGGTCCGTCTACTGAAACCTACTGCCGCACCATACAAGATGAACGACTGGCCGTTGAAGGATGAGTGTCCTAGGTTCCAGGAAATTATACTGAGCTCGGGGCTATCTACGGATGCCGAAAAATCCATGTTAAAACACGACCGTGTGTCGATATCGGCATTCATGGAGCGGTATTATCCAGAGACCGATACTTTCCACATGTCGTGGAGAGAGATGACCATCACTCCCGATGATGTGGTGCAGATTCTAGGTCTGAACGACCATGGTACGGCGGTCAAGTTTGATTATGTGAAGCAGTTAAGCTGGGACCAACTTTATGCTTTGACCGAGAAGTGCTTTGGCTGGGACCGAGAGACCTCTAACGAAGAGTTTGACCGGTGCGCTAAATACAGAACCAGGAAATTTAGTATGGTTCATCTGATGGAAATGTTCAGAGGCACCTTGGAAAAAGAGAAGGCCAACCCAGAGTTCAGCGATGACCAGGTCAGAGCTGCAGCAACTGCATACCTTCTGTGCGCTTTGGGATGTGTAATTTTCCCAAATGCTAGTGGCAACCGGGTTGACGCCAACCTGCTACAACTTTTGGATCCCATCCACAAAGTTAGATATCGTGGGGCACTGCTTGTCTTGCGTTTTTGATGGAAGAGATGAGGAAGGTATCCCGGGAGGAGACTAGCCAAATAGCCGGGAACGTGAGCTTATTGCAGGTATTTTAGTAACTCCATTGATGGTTTGATTGCTATTTATTCTTTCTTCTTTTGCTCTTTCAATTTTATCATACTTGGTTTGATATGTTCATTAGGCTTGGATCTACGATCACTTTCCCTCCCTGGAGTTGGCGAGACAGAAGCCGGATTGGGAGAGAGGCACAACCCGAGGCCAAAAATACATCTTTTCGGGCAACCATTCAAGGTTCAAGGAGCAGGAGTTGATTGCTTTGAGGAGGAACCTAGACTCCATGGAGGCCCCAGATGTATGTTTTGATCCTTACAGGGAAGAGCTAGCTGATGGTACTATAGTGCGAAGGTATGAGTTGGCCATGTACTTTGGACCCTTGTGGCAACAGGATATGTAATGTACAATGCCTCTAGGGTCCTATGTCAAATGGTTTATGTCCAAGTAGAACCTAGGCCTCACATCCACGGCAAGTTCAAATTGGACGTTCCAAATAGTGTTTGTGGTAAAGACACGATCCAAGTTATCTACACGCCCAACCCATCTATTGAAGATTGGAACAACAAAATGCATTACATGATCGACGAGGAGAGACCTGTAAACCGAGGTGATGAGATAACCTCGGCCTATATGGTATGGCACCGGGAGCATTCTCATCTTAAAGTGATCCGTGAAGACAAAGGAAAGAGCACCAGGGTGCACGAGTATAGGTCCATCTTCAAAGACAACCCGTCGGCCTTAGCAAGGCTAGTACGTAATGTTATTTCCTTTTGATTTTAGTTTTATGGGTCAATATTATAGATAATAATCGTTTGATAGTTATTGCCTAAAAACAGAATGAGAAGATTGCATTTCTGTCGAACAAGGTAGGTTCGTGCCTCAATGGGGGAGATAAAGACCTCCTCCTCAACCTTGATAACGAAGATTATGATCCCCAGTTCGGAGATACATGTACGATCACGACGGCGACGAGGAATGTAACTACTAAGAAGACTAAACGTTTTCGCGGTTCAACGAGTGTTATTCCTCGAGCCAATGTCCCTGCTTCTCAAGCCGATGAACCTGAAGCCTCTGTTACTCGTGCTCCTCTTCCTAAAACCAAAAAAGTTAGGAATTAGGTTGTAATCGTTAAATAGAAGGATATTATTTTAGTGTTTAACATTTCTGGTTTGAAGGTTTCCGATTTGAGATGATTATATGTACTTTTTTGAGTTATCATTTGATTTGCCATCGATTTATTTTTAACAAGTTATGTTCTATAAATTTTAGATGTACAATCGGTAGTTAGCGGGTTTGAAACAACGACCGAATGAGTAAATTAATCAGTAATCAGTAGTTTAAGAATTACTTAAACTACTGATTATGTACATTCAGCGACAATCGGTCGTTTGTACAAAATTTTAACTACCGATTGAGAGTGTCCAGGAGTTCTCAAAAAATTTGGATTTCCAATTTGGGGCTACTAATCATAATCGGTAGTTTGTACAAATTTAAACCTATCGATTGCGAGTATCCAGGAGTTTTCCAAAAATTTCGATTTCCAATTTGGGGCTACTTATCATAATCAGTAGTTTAAGAATTTTTTAAACTACCGATTGTGATTGTACAAATTGTTGAAATTTTTGAAAAAATATCGATTTCCAATTTGGGGCTACTTATCATAATCGGTAATTTAAGATTTTTTTAAACTACCGATTGTGTTTGTAGAAAATGTTGAAATTTTCAAAAAAAATCTCGATTTCCAATTTGGGGCTACTTATCATAATCGGTAATTTAAGATTTTCTTAACTACCGATTGTGCTTGTACAAAATGTTGAAATTTTCAAAAAAATCTCGATTTCCAATTTGGGGCTACTTATCATTATTCGTAGTTTAAGATTTTTTTAAACTACCGATTGTGTTTGTACAATGTTGAAATTTTCAAAAAATCTCGATTTCCAATTTGGGGCTACTTATCATAATCGATAAGATTTTCTTAAACTACCGATTGTGCTTGTACAAAATGTTGAAATTTTTAAAAAAAAATCGATTTCCAATTTTGTTATCGTTTTGTTACCGTTCTGAATTGTTACCATTGATCAACGGCTATAATTTGTATTCTCATACACCTATAAATAAATAAATTTATATTTGTCATTCCCATTTCAAATCCATATCTTTTACATTTCATAGAAAATTTCTAATCTCGCGTTTTCATATAATGTCGGGTTACAAAAATTTTAGGCTTAATGCAGAGAATTTTACCCTAGACGAAGATTTATCCCTATGCCGAAACATGGTATTACATTATCCAGCAAGGGGTCATGAACGTCGGATGAATGGTTCAATGAGCATGCAATGGTTAGAACATATCCATGCTAACTTTTGTAACGAAACCGGTAACCCCAACAACCGGAACAGAGCAGGCCTTTTTTGTCGATATATGGAAATCACAAGGGAAGTACTAGAATTTCTTCTTTAACCGCTAAGGTGAATGAAAGAAGAATTAGGAATGAAACTGTTGATGTAATTGTTACCAGATCTCTTGAGGAATGGAGAAGATGGAAATGTTTAGATTTCAGGTACAAACCTCATTTCGAGATCCTAAGGGTGATGGAAGAATACAATCCTTTTGTGTTGATTATTCTCCGAAGAAGTGAAGAACGTCGTCCCGGTCGTCATACGACCCGTTGAAGGTTTGATAATAGGTTTGCTTAAGTGTTTAAGTGTAATCTACTGATTTATTATATTTCATTTCCTTTAATGTTACGCGATGTATGCCTTTTCGATTCAATGAAATGATTTATAAAAAAATTAAGAAATCCAATTTGGGGCCACTTATTATAATCGGTAGTTTAATAATTTCTTAAACTACCGATTGTGAGAATCGGTAGATTATGGTGTACCCAAAACTTTTGATTCTTTATATTAGTTCGAACATAGTGTACATATTTTATGTACACTCTTGTTACACCAGGCCGCAACGGTTTTTTTTTTTTTTTGAAAAAAAAAGTCGTTAAGACTATAATCTATATAAGGAGGGTGACATCTTCTCATTTATGCACCTCCAATACATTTTAACTCTCCAACTTTGAAGAAATTAGTGGCTCGACCTATTCTCAACTAAAACATCAACTTTTTTCATTTCTTTTCCTCTACCGATTCTTCTACTCCTTTTACCCTTAAGTACTCCATTGAAAATGGCTCCAAAATCTTTACCTAAACAACCAAAGAAGGGAAAGGAAAAGATGGTGATAGAGGAGTCCAAAACCATTGAAATCAATTCGTCAACCAATTCCGAGACAACTTACTATGTTTTGGATCCTCGGTGCATTTTAAGGGACAAAGACTTGTCAAGCATAAACCCATACTACAATGAAGTTGGAGAGTACATAGGTCCACTTCGGGCTGATCCTAAGGGGGACGAGAAGAAGAAGAAGAAGCCGGTTGAAATTAGGACCAAGTCCAGAGTAACAAGGAGTGGAAGAATTTCATGAGATCAATGAGATTGATCAATTTGAACTTCTATGATGTGTTTTGGTTCGTTTAATTCGGATGTTTTTAGTTTTTTTAAAACATGTTTAATGAACAATATGTAGTAAGTTTATTTGAACAAGTTTTTCTCCGGATGTTGAAATAGTATTACGAAGTTAGATGTTAAGTAAAATCGACATATTCGGTAGATAACTATGTTGCTAAACTACCGATTACGTACAATCGGTAGTTATTAATTCCCGTGCTACCGATTATCCACAATCGGTAGTTATTTATGTTCACTAACTACCGATTGTAGCAAGAAAAGTCCTAGACAACAAAACCATTATAATCGGTAGATAAAATTGATCTTTAAACTACCGGTTACAAAGTTAAAAATTTAAAAGTTTAATTCATTATATGTTTACAATCGGTAGATATAAATTTTCAATACCTACCGATTGTGAAAGATGAAGAGTTCGAAATTTTGGAAGTTTTGAGAAATTCAATTTGGGGCAACTTACATAATCGGTAGTTTTCAATACCTCCATTAAACTACCGATTATACAATCGGTAGGAAAATAAATCACGATCCTAGCGATTGTACAAAACTAAAACTCGAAAAATCAATCTAAAACACTCTCGATTTCTAGTACAAAACTAACGCAAATCATTTTCTAGTAACCAAATTAATCAAAATTAATAATAATTAAGCGAGGGTGGATTAGCCATTATAGAAAAATAGATGGATAAGGGATGTATTGAGATTACTTCAACATGACCTTATTTTATTTTATTAATCACTCCTAATTAGTTTTTGGTAGCCCTCAAAAAAATCAGGATAAAAATCTCTTGAGATAAAAAGAATTTTCAAGATGCCAACTTACAGTAGATGCAAAAGCCTCCTTGCTACCTCCATATAGCATAGCAACATCCACCCCAATATCTTACAACCTCTGCATTTTCCTTATTCAAGAGAAAATTTGAGAAACCATTGCAAATTAAAACATAAAAATTATGCGCCGCAAAGATGTAAACATAAAATGTTGTCTTCATTCACATGACAGTTAAAAAGAAATTTGTTAGCAAACAAGAGAGACTATGTACTATGAGGAAACCTCGCAAAGATAATCTTAAAGTACGAAGATGCAGAGCTCACCATCCAAGATGTCGTTGGTAAGAAATGCACACGGTTCTTTTCGATTGCAATTAATGATACAAAAAGTATTTTGGTACATAGCTACATATACTTTTTTCACGTGCAATTTGGATTATCATTAAAGAAGATCCAACGACAGACTGCTCCACAATTCGAACGCACTAGCATTCATAAGCGATGCATTATATGAAATGAATATGGGCTCGTACGCCTTGTTTGGATGAATTTGATTCTGCAACTCTCTTATATAGTCAAGCGTATTTATTATATGTTTCTTTTTCTCACAAAATCATCACCACTTCTCCTGCAAATACAAAAAAAGATTAGTTTCCCATTTTTACAACAAACCACATTATAGAGATTGGATGAAAAATTTAATATAAAAAGTGATACTCACAGATATACCCTAATTGACATTATAACTGGGTTTGTTAACTAAACTTAAATACTCATTTTCAATAGGTTTGTTGTACGTATGACCATGCGTGCTGGCAAGCTTGATATAAGGAGATTTTTACACTGTGAATAAGGTATTTGGTTCCGGCTCCAAGTATTATGTATATGGATTTCCTTCACTTTCGTGGTCGACGAATAAAATCATTAGGATCATGTAAACCACACACAGCTCTATATATCCTTGATATTCACAAATCGAGGAGTAGCTTCCAACCAACATTTGGGACCAAAACTCTTAGTACTCCCAATATTCCACCTCTTCATATTTTAACGTATCACGTTCATTGTTTTCAAACATGCAGTTGTCAACGATGTCTATCATTGTATCTGGTGGATCTGTCGATAATATTGTAATTCTTGTAACTTATTTGAGGCAATGCTCTCCCAAGTACACATCGGTATTGCCATATGGATAAAAAAAAAATACGTCATTTAAAAATGCTTCTAGCATGTTTCACGTTTTTCTTATGTTTCCATCGACTACCCAACCATGGCATCCATGATGTTGAACAGATGTCGTCGTTGTTTATTTAGTTACGAACCCATAACATTCGATGCATACCCATATCATGTTTTTTACCTTTTCCTTTATCTTTTTGTCTGTCATCATATAACCGACCAGTCGTCCATGGATCATAATCTTCCTCGCTGAGGTCTTTTATGTTGGGAAATATAAGCCGGAAATATGACCAAAACTAAGGCTACAAAAACATTAACATTTAAAGATTATTGATGATTAATGTTCAACATCTACAATAAAATAAATTTACGAAGGGTGTATATATTTTTACCATTAATAGATACCAAAATAATTGGAGGTCATCATTCTTCTCAATAACTCCCTTACTCAAACTCCATAACATACAAGCATAGATGGATAAACCTCAATCGTAAGTATTCACTATATTTAAATCCATGAGTATCCTTAGCCAGTTTCACAAAAAAATATCGTTCTTGTTTGGGAAAAATACATTTTCCACAATGCACATCAAAAACCACCTTACCAATTATTCATGCCACTCAATGTAATTATCTATGTCATCTCTAGATTCGATATATGCTTTTATCACTCTCATTCTAATTCCAGCCCGTGAGACAAGTTCCTTTCTCAAACCATCTATGTTTTCATCTTTAATTTCTTCTTGTTGTTGTTTTTCACATATTTCTTTATATTTTTCCTCTTACTCTTCACCATTTCCTTTTCATTCTTCTTGCTTCCTTTTCTTTTTATTTTTTTTTTATACAAAAGGATGAAAATAATCTATCCACTGTGGTGCATTTTCATTCCATTCGTCTCTATAAAAAATAATTAAATAATAGACGGGTTTTTTGGTCAATGAGTATTCCCGATATTTATGTGAAGTCCCATGGATATAAAGCCTATTTCATTATGCGGAAATGAAATGTATTGGTGGTATGCCACCACCTTTCGCATATACCAGTGGTTAGACTCACATCGTTAGGTTTTAGATAAGCTATTCTAAACATGGGTCTAAACTCACAATTGTCGACAATTGCTCTAGCATGAGGATTCTTGGCAATAATGGCGTACAATGAAACATTACTTATACTACCTCGATGTTTTCTTGTCTTGTCCCTATCATCCCCCTTGAGGCATTTAAATTTATGATCATCATTAAAACACGACGAAACTGGAGGTCTAAAACGCATAATTCTATCAAATTATCCGACATTCTCAATCTAACAGTATACATGTACTAGGGTTTAACCTGTGTCTTATGACACAGGCTATTTCATAGTGTTCTAATATATATATTGTCGTTAATTGTTTGTTTATTTTTTTTTTATTGGGGCACTGATAAGTGCTTAATCAAAATATAGCCAGAAAATTGGCCTTACTGGGAAAACAAAAAGAAAAACATAAGGAAAACAACATATAAGGCAATCAAAAGTACTGATTTTTTGATTGGGTATCACAGAAATCATCATTGAAGTTTGAAGATAACTTCCCAAGTCCCGTTATTACTAAACCTAGGTATCCAACGGGAACTATATTGACATTTTTTGGGAATTCATACACGCTGACCATAAGGGCACATGAAAAACTGTTGTCATTTGACAGTTTAGTTACAGGTACCCGAAAATGCAAGTATTTTGAGTTATTTCAATTGTCCCTTCACTCTACATCAGAAACAGCTAAAGCTATTCAAAGTTATAAGTTATTTTTTTTAATTGGTCTCACTGATTGTTTTCTCTAATTTATGTTTTGATTTTGAATGAATATTCATGGAAATGAGAATGGCTCACAGGTAGATTTCTGGTGACTGCACGTGGGGGTGGGGGGTTGGCAAAGTAAACTTGTACTACAAAACTGAACACTGAATTGTATGGATTTCAAATTCTTTCGCCAAAGGTAATGTTTTCTATTTCAAAGAAACGTAATAATGCTGTAATGGTTACATTTGATATCCCAACTTAATTTCTTCTGAATAGTTTGAGACCGACAGAAACTTTCGAAAGAGTTCCATACTGAGCTTTCCTTACAATAAAGCATGCACAAAAAGTTCATTCATAGTAACAGTGTATCATTTCAAAGGTAAAACAATTATATTCATGGAATGGGACATTTTGAATCTGTTTAAGAATCACTACCATTGTGATGTTCACAATAAACAAAGACCCTAGCAATCATCTATACCAATTTTGAATAATAACTTCTTTAAAACCCATTTATGAACTACATCACTGTCGCTTTGATCCTCCTTACTGGGAATCTCATAATAAAAGTATCATATAAGACAAAGATTAGCTGACAATCAAATAAATGTACGAGAACTACATCAAATAGTTCCTGCTGACACCGTAGCTAGGTTAGTTGACACAAAATGAAACACAGATCAGCTGACAATAGGCACTGTGACAGTAAGGGGCAAGGTTGATACTAATGTACAAATGAAAGAAGCAAATGTAGCAGTAACTACAAATTGTACCCTCTAGACATGTGAGAACTGGGAACAAGAAGAATATTCCAACCTTTGCGGCTCTTGGACGAACAGCTGTACATGACTTAGACTGAGTAGCTTCACTGTCTACTACAGCCCGTTTATCCCTAATTGAAGATGGGAACAACTGATTGTAAGTATAAACTTAAAATAAAACACAGATTAGCTGACAATCGGCACTGTGACAGTAAGGGGCAAGGTTGATACTAATGTACGTATGAAGGAAGCTAATGTAGCAGTAACTACAAATTGTACCCTCTAGACATGTGAGAACTGGGAAGAATAAGAATATTTACAAACCTTTGCGGCTCTTGGACGAACAGTTGTACATGTGTGTTCCCATGGATCCTGCATTCCACGCTTGCTTAGGCGACGGAGACAGGGGGACCACACACATAACTCTAAAATACTAACGTATTATTCATGTGGGGCATGATCTCAACACACTAAATGTCATTCCAGCGCTAATTAACATGTCGATGCTAGGACCCACCAATACTCTCGGAGAAACACGAAATTGCAAAAAATAAAACAGAACGTGATGTGGTGGTGACAACTATCATATTATTTCTAACACCTGAACTCTGTCTCTTTTATGAATAGACCATCTAGCTGGGCACACCAATCCTTATAGCAAAATGGCTAAGTTTCCATCTACCTAGAGTGGTTAGTGTCACCCTGAATTGTTCACATGCTTCTAAATTCTAAATCTTATTAATCCTAAAAAGTCTCCCAAAAAGTCTCTCAATACCCCCAAACTTAAATTAAACAGTGTCCTCAATGTTTCTAAACACTGCACGAAAAGGAATTAGGGAAAGATATTACCGTGTCGCATGAGCATAAGTTACCTCCTTAAATCATATAGCAATAATCGGAACAACTGTGGATCATCTGAATCAAATAGTGTTGTCCACAATAGAAGGAAACAGCAGCAAGCTACGAAGATAACCAATCTGAACACACTTTGATCTCTATTTAGGTAAACCACATCGACCAGAGGATTGGTTTTTGGCAACTGAACTTCTTTCTGAACAAGAGGATCAGTGGATCTAGCTCGAAGATGATCTTGTACAATGGCAGACGTGCATATGTCAGGTCCTAAGCTAGGGACCTTCCTAAGAGTTAATGGTATAGCACATGGAGAATGATTGTCACCCCCAAACTTAGAGTTTTCAGTGTCTCTAGATAGACTAATAACAATTTCCCTCATTTTCGGATCGTCAGATTCTCGAAAATAGTCAATTGCTTCTTCTAAATTACAATCTGGTGGTGCAGAACCTAACAAAGTGCTCACTTCATTAATAACACTATCATTATCGCCATCAATTCTATAGTTAGCTAGGCATTTCTCTAATGGATTTTCTAATGGGTCGAGCCTACACTGCATCACCCTAGACGGTTTGGATTCCTCCTCTGAATGGATCTAGTGCATACAAACTGTTGGGCTAATTCCCTTAATATCTGCTATGGTCCATCCTAAAGCTTTCTTATTGTCCTGAAGCACGGTTACTAGCCTATTCTGTTGGTCACTATCCAAATCTGAAGCTACAATCGCAGATGGGCCTAACTCATCAAACTCTAATCCAAAGTGGGCTAGACATTTTTCTAACGGGTCTTCTATCAAAGTGTTTGGTAATGACTCCTGAACTAGGGTCTCTATCATGTTGACGGTTTCTAAGGTGGGGTCATCTAGCTCAG